>CM076575.1:1422567806-1422823269 GCA_034641835.2 Pinus albicaulis | reverse complement strand
GCAAATTTTCGTGGATGTATTGGATGTAATCTATGTCTAATAGGCTTAGCATCCGGGTATGTTGTGATTTCATTAATAACAATCTTAGGATCGATACCTAACATCTCTTCGTAATACTAGGAAAAAATGTCTCGAAATTCTTAAAATAGGGTTTTGTAAGTTTTAATCTCGTCAATCGAACAAGAAGCACCTATATGAATGTTTTCAATAATTCCAGGTTTAATCGATATGTCAATAGGAATAGTTGTAAAAATATTTCCCAAATTTGTCTTAGAATCTGAATGTGTGATCGATGTGGGATTCTGAGGTTCCTTGACATAATCAATTGTAAATATAGATGAAAAATAATTTTAAAGTTTATCAAGGTCAAGTAAAAAATTAAGATCAATGATGAAGATCATCCCATGGTAATTCATCCATTGAAAAAATTTCTCAAATAGTTTCATCAGTAGCAAATACATGTTGAAAGGGATCCGAAAATGATGTCAAAGTTGAGCTCGATATAGAAGATGATTCGTCTTTGATCACATTCAATTGATTAGTAGAAGTTGATGGTGTGTCAGAATACGATTGTACTGCTACATATGTCGATTCAAAAGGACTTAAGGGCATCTCGTTGTTATAAGGGTCCAATTCTGATTTTAAAGGCACAATCCATGTGTCATCAAATGACATTGTGCTTGATGTGCTCATATTGATATTGTAAATTGTTTGCGGTACGTTGGGAGAGAGCATAGCGAAAGTTCCCATGAGAGCGGAATCCTTCATAATTCCTACACCAACATCTTCGTATGGGATAACCGATTTTCCGACACGCTGGATGCTATCTGTAGCATTAGGGTCTAAAGAAAAGTATGAAAACTGATCGATTTTAACAATCTTTCCTTTGCGAGGAAAAATTATCATCCAAAAGAATGATGAAACAACATCAGCCATTGCGTAAGACCAACTGCGACCCACAAGAAGGTTGTAATCAAGAGGGGCATCAGCAAATTCCACCTCTAGGTTTACGATTTTTCCTTCTACTTCTATAAGCAAATCCTGGAGTATTCCATATGGATTAAATCCTCTTTCGTCAAAGGCTTTAAGGATATTCGGTGACTGGTTGAGTGTTGGAGAAGCAAGGGTTTTCCAATAGTTTAATGACATTATACACGTAGATGCCCCCTCATCACTTACAGTACAAAAAACTCGTCTTGATTTGACTAATACTCAAATCTGAAAATACATTTGATGTGGGAGTATAGGTACAAAATTTTCGAGATCAAAGACCATTAGGTTGGAGTCCCGAGGATAAATAGCTCCGATGGTTGATAATAGTAATTTCCTTTGTGTTGTACAAGATTGTAGCACTTCTAAGGCTGACATCGTTGAAGGGGATATGGCCAAATCTTCAACAATGTTGTAATTTTGAGCCGCTCTCACATGTGGATTGAAAGCTGATTTTTGAAGTACACCTTTAGTAGGTGGCTTAATTACTAAATCAAGATTAGGTTTCTCGATTTGAAGTGGTTCATAAACTAAAGGAGTTGTTATTGGTGTTTTATTGGAAGATTCAGTCTCTTTACTAGTTACAGGACTCTTAGATCCATAGTCTTGAGATCGTGTTGCAACCATGACCTGAGACATTATTAAAATATATGCCGAAGAATTGGAAGAAGATCTGATCATTTTACTATCTTGAGATGGAAAAGGATCCTTCAAGACAATAGGTGTGGGTGAACATTTGACAAATTTGGATACCTTGGCCCGATGTGGACACTATTTGGTATAGTGATCTTCATCACAGATAAGACAAGGATAACACGGTTTCCACTTTTCGTCTGATCGTTCGGTTTTTTTTTTTTTTTTTTTTCTCTTTAGGAGCTGTGTTTTGTTTATTTTTATTATTTCATTTCTTCTTATTACCAAATTTAGGTTCAGTCGTAGATGAATCTGCAACGTGAATTTTTATAGAGGTTTTGAGGGAAGGATATCCTTTAGGTGAATCTGGTAGAGTTATTATGGGAGAAGTAGGTTTAGATGACTTATTATTACTCTTTGTAGTATTAACTGTACCAATTACACCGTCTGCAGAATGAGAACCAAAAGGAGTTGCAATAATTTGACATGGGCATGGTAATTTAGGAAATTTTTCATATAGAGTACTAGACCGTGTGTATATAAGGTCTAAGTACTGTGCTTGAGCTATGACCTGTTCTTCTGTAACAACACCTCCCTTCACTATGTATTCAGTGATCTTTGGAAGTAATGATTTTATTAAACATTCTATCAAAATTTGATCTGGAATGAAAACCTTCACTAAATGTCGTCTATGTCGCCATTCGTGTATGTGATTTGAAATGTATGTAGACGCACTCTGTTTTAATAAAGTTAAAAGTTTCATGCCATTGTCATAAAAATTTGACAGTTGAAAGTGAGTTAGGAAAGCTATTGCTAACACGTTGAAATTATTAAAAGAGCCATGTGGTAATTAAATATACCACTTTGCAGCTAGGCCTATCAATGTTCTCTGAAAGAGTCTCAATCGAATGGTGTCATCGATTAAGGAGTTGGATGCGCACCAAAGATGATAAGTCATCACATGATTTCAGGGGTCTTCTCTTGATTTTACTTCAAACTTAGGTATATCATTTGGAAACTTATTTGGCATTGCCGGCCAAAATGGAAGATAATAAATTGGATCATTCGTGAGGCGCGAAAAATCCAGTAAGTCTAAATTTGCAATGAATGGTAACCGACGGTTAGGGTCCTGTTGAGAAAGCTGATAACCTTGAGGAACAATACCAGTAACCGGAGGATGATACCCAGGATAACCTAGAATAACCTGAGCAAATAGGATTGGAATACTTCTGGGGTATCCAGGGTTATCCATACCAAACTGAGGTTGAGCTGGTATTTGATATGTATAACTAGTGTATGGTTGACCTTGGTAGATCGGATTTTGTCCTGTTGGTCCAAATTGAAATTACCCTTGAAACGGTTGATTCACAAACTAACCTACAAAAGGTTGGATTGTTTGAATAGTAGTTGCACCAGGTTTTCCTATAGAGGTTTGAATAGTAGATTGAACGACAGGTCCAGTTTGATGAGTTGTGACTTGAGGGATTGCTTGTGTAATAGTTGATGCATTCGTTTGAAGGGTTGTAGTAACAAGGACTTGAGAAACTCCAGGGATAGGTGTACTTGGTTGTTGAATAGGAGTTTGCACAACATATTGGATAGGAGTACTTGGATTACTCGGACCAGCTTTCTGACTACTAGGAATAGATACCTGGGGAGTAATTTGAAGTGCGGGTTGAACAGGCTGCTGGACTTGGGTATAACCAAATTATCTGGCTGGCTGACCACGTTGATTATAAGGTAATTATACAATAGGTTACAAATGTTGTTGATTCAACGACGGGTTCCACATAGTATTAACGCCTGGGTAAGGAGCTCCCATTAAAGGTTGCGGTGCATAATGTTGACCGTAACCGGTTTGAGGTATTGGAACGTAAGTTTGATAATTTTCCAGATAAGTTCGAGTAAAAGGTTGACCTACTTGAAAGGATGGTTTCTCTTGATAAAACTGCTGCCCTTGAGGAGGTTGTTGTCCTTGAATAGGCTGTGCGCCTAGAATAGGGTACTTCCCTTGAATAGGTTGTGGCCCTGGCATAGGGTACTTCCCTTTAAGAGTCTATCCTTGAGGAGTATACTACCCCCCAAGCGGTAAATTTCCACCTTGAGAACCAATTGAAGGAATGTTTGTAGAAATCATATAGACTTGTTCCATTGTAAAAATTTTGGTATTAGATTCATTAAGACTAGTTGATTGCGTAAGATTTTCAGAAGAAGGAGATGCTCCTGAGAAAGTACCAGAGAGGGACTGGTATCCAACAAATGATGGACCACCATACAAAAAGTTTCTGACATGCTTAATGAAGACATGTAACTACCTTTGTGTATAGAGTAAAAAGTGGCGTGGTGAATAATTGAGACCAGTGCTATGTAGAAATTCGGTAAACTTTTGATACCAAGGGTCTGGTTTAAAAGGAATGTAAGGGTAAATCGGTTCACTATACCTTAGATCTAAATATTATTGACACAAAGGAATTGTGATCTCTTATTCCGTGTCAGTAATATCTTTTATACTAATTAGGCCAGGAGGAAGATTCTCAGTAATGCGAAGCTTCACTTGAGGTGAACAAGGATGAATAGGAGTTTGGGCTATGAATTCTGAAGTTGACTTAGACGAAGTAGATTAAGATTTAGGTTCAGATATTTCGAGTTCAATAAGTTGAGTATTTGATAACTCACTGGTAGTAGACTCAACTATGATTACTTTAGAAATTTTTGGTTGTTCTTGATTTATTCCTATTGTCTGAGGTTGATTTACTTCGTAATCGAGATGTATTATTACAGATGTTTCCCCTTGTTCAGTAGATCTGGTTCTTGATTGTTGACCTCTTTCAAATTTAAGCTTTTCCAATTGACTCAGTGTATATTCAAGGGGTTTCCCCTGCATTCTACGAGAGTGTCTCGGTAATTAAGCCATGGTTAATGTTTAATATATGAAATCAAAAAATATTTCAACAAAATACACCTAAGGTTACTAAGAAAACAAGAAATTTGAACACACGCCTACAGAATCTAAGAGACAAAACACACACAAACAATATGTTTCCACAATAAAAACACTAGTTGGTGATGAAATCCAACATCGTGGAAGTTAATGTGGAAAACTTGGCGGTTAGAACACATACCCCGAAAACCTGCTAAATGAAACTGTCCGGTGCAAGTCCCTCCACTTATGCCATCTCGAAGTGAAGAGTACCCTCCGGAAAGTCCAAGTGAGTCTAGCCAGTGTCTGCTCCAGGTATAGTGGGACCTTCCCTCCACTGTCACCTTGGGAAAAATGCTAAATATTATGGCCACTAAGGTCACCAACAGAGACAAATTCACCTGGGGGAACAATCTACAATCCTATATACATGCAAGGGCAGAGTATCAAGCTCAATCCCCTTGAAGGCTCCCCGACATGGTAAATCCGAGGTTTGCCAACAAGTGACCCCAGGCTCCTTAACAATGGTTAATCCGAGGTTTACCATTTATATTACGTGCACATCTTCTATCTTCGCCAATGAGATAGGTACGATTACCTCAATGGGTCCGACATGACCTCGTGCTTGAATCTTTTAAGAAGATCTTCCCAGAGTACAAATGCAACAATTGGATTTCCCTACCGCAAGATTCTACTTGTTTGTTTTAACTTCTTTGGAACGTTTATTACAACCTATTCCTAAACACTAGCCTATGCTATATTGGTGGAATGAGCCTTAGAAAATTAAAAATGTCTAGATTGATTTTATTAGGCACTGTATTGATTTGGCTGTTATTTAACACAAAGGGTATGGAGTTGAAACTTTGATGATGTTGTGACCCGACAAAAAATGCTCTAAATGCATATATATGACAAATGAAACTCTTTCTTTTCAATGAATTCTATTTAGGAGAAAGTTGAGAGATTCATTGATTTTAAAACACTAACTTCCTCATTTGTAAGCAAAATTCTTTCTAAAAAGAAGACAATTTCATTAAGAAGTTGATTTCTAAATATGATCAATTTCTCTTTTCTCATAAAATTCCATTGAAAACCAATTCAAAATCTACAATTTCAACAAACAATCAATTCCTAAAAGACAACAATTCCTAAAAAACCCTAAAAAGTATAAATTTAAAAATGAAACAAAAAATTCTAATTCTGAATCCTAACTAGGATATCTATGAATGTTTTATTCATGATTTCACTCAGTTGTTATCAGACTAAGAAATTTCTACTTATCTCAGTAGAAATGAAATCACGAAAGAGTGCTTGGTGTTGAATCAAGCTTCAATGATCTAGAAGTTTTTCTAGTTTGCAAAATGAATAAAGAATAAATATTCATAAAAGTAAGGTTGGCAATAATCGTGATGGCTAAAGAAGAAAAAATCATAAAACCAGTAAGCTAAGGCAAATGAAGGTATCTTCCATACAGAGCAGTAGTAAACGAGGGCAAGCCCTAACTTGTAAAATTAAATCAAGATGATAATACACAAAAGACTCAAAATTACTGAAAGGGAGTTCTCACACAGGATCTGATAACTAGAATAGATCAAGGAAAACTTCAAGAATTTGGTTATCTGCCTCTGAAAGAGAGAAATTTAATTTTTTCAAAATTTTCCAGGGGGTGCGCAGCTTATCAGGTGACAAGAGTGCGCATGTACACTGGATTGAACTAAAAAGTCGTGCAGGTTGCCGCTTTGTCTTCCAAATAAAATCGCGCAGGTAAGGAAAAAGTTGGAAAAAATGGAAAATAAGTTTTCTTTCTCAGAGATTCTAAAAATTTATCTACACACAGAGAAGTAAAAATAAAAAAACTAAGATTTCAAACTGAATACAAACAAAGAAAACTAAACTCAAAATATCCCTAGTGGAGTCGCCAATTTGTTACAAGGATTAATCTCTCTTGCGGACAAGAGTGATCTCCCTAGTACTCCAACGAGTAACTAGAAATGAAGATCCATTTGAATACCTCTTTCTCTAGATTATTTGTATTTTAAGATCATTATAATAGTAAAGTAGAGAGGACACGCTCCTATCTTCAAATCCAAACTCCTGATGGAGCCCTTTGTCCCGTTGCTCCAAAGTAGTTCTCCAATGATGAGTAGAACCTGCAATCGAAGACAAGACAAATAATCGAGGAATCTGCAATATAAAATAATCAAAAAGTACTAATCCAACTTAGTGATAAAGGAATCTAAGTATTGACATCATTCCCATAAATACATAAACAAGACAATGAGAAAAAAAGATCCATATGTATTATCATAAATTATAAAGAGAAATCTTACAACAGGATGCCTTGATGTTGTACAGATTCCTCCCAAGGTCCGAGCAATCGCTCTCCTTCGGTATGATAAGCCTTCCTCTCTAGAATAACCAACAGAAAGTCATGGGCACAAAGGTGTGATCTTCGATGTGTCAACAACAACTCACTAGTATAGAAAGTATGCACTCTATGAACTCTCTTCAGCTTAGAAACTATATAGATAAATTTCTATTATTCATAATCTACCTTATCCTAATCCTTGAATCTGAAAATTGAGCTCAATTTATCGGGAGATTGAAGTAGTTTCAGTTCCATAAAGAGAGGGATGGATTCCTCTCATGAAGGGATTTGAGTTCCTTGGTCTAAGGGATAAGCTCCATGAGTGAAGGGATAAAGCTCGAACTAGCACGACTCTAGAGGCTTCTAGTTGGGAGAACATTCGACTAACTAGGCTTCTAGAAGTTACTTTTTATTCTTACTTGATTTTCACGGGGGTGCACAGGTTTTAGTGGAAAACAGTGTGGAGGTCGCCGCAGCTAATGGAAGGATTATCAACGCATGCGTAGGGAAAGGCTAGTAAAACCACGTAGACAAAATTTTAGGGGTTTTACAGGCTTTTCTCCAATTTCCAAGTCTTGATTTAGGAACATCAGTGTTTTTGACCTCTAAGGGAACATGATATGGATGGTAATAGACCTAAAAAATGGACATTACATGTTCATTAATGATGTATCTCAAATATTGAATTCTTTGCATCCAAAATCAACATTTCTCTAGATTAGGATACAAGTAGTGTTGTCACAAAGTGCTTAGGACCTACTGAATTTGTTGTAAATATTCCTCCAAGGTTCTACTAAAGATAAGGATGTCATCCAAATGTATAATAAAAAAGAGGTTATAAACAGACGTAGGATATCATCCATCATCCTCAGGAATGTTAAGATCAATGAAATTACAATAGTCAGAACTACCTTTGGTATTTATGGAGCTAGCCTCCTAGAGTAACAATGAAACTATGGGGATGGGGCTCATAAATAACATGATATTTATACATGTAAGGTTTTCCTAAAAACAAAATCGCAAACTTCGAGTGGAGCAACATTACACAATACCTCATCTTGGAAGTGCTTGATGCTATAAGACAGGTGGGATTGTTGGTTGACGTGGATGTCATGTCCATGAATCAACCAATTAATGGTGTATGGCTGTGGGGTGGCACTATCGACAACTTTAATCTCTTGATGACCTTAGTTGAGATCAGTTTCTTCTAGCTCCGACTATAAACAATTAAATTTAGTGGGCGCCCATTCACCCGTATATATGAATGGGAGAGACACTCCCCCTCATTAGTCTCCTCTCACTCCTTTCGTTAAATATTTTTGGTTACTGTTGAGAATCAAAAATAAAATTTCAGCACCCACGCCTAGTTTTATTAAGCACCCAAACTAGGGCGGGGCCCACAGTGCTATTTTTGGGTGCATGTATATTTTGGTTATCCCTTAATTAAGATGGACAATAAATTGTAATATATTCTCAATGTAAACTTGAAATAGTTAACTGAGAGTGATAAACTCAGTTAGCTAGTGGATTTCTAGTTAGAGATAGTTGGTGAGGCATGTAGAGTAATTCTAGTTGTAACAAAGTTCGAAGTGCAGTGGTGCATTAGTTAATGCAGGTTGTAATCAGTTTAACTCAATTAAGTGAGTTAAACTCAATTGTGCTAGTTGTAACTGAAAATACAATTGTGAGAGATCTAGTGAATTAAATATTAATTAATTCACAACCAGTGATCTCACATGCAATTGAGGATTTACTATTATTAGCTGCATGCATGTCAGATCCAGTGGAGACCTAGTTGAGTTCTAGGTGAAAGGGAAGTTGACTATCAATTGTAGGATTATTGAGTTACACACATGCAACCAAAAACCCATTGGAGTGCCCATGATACTTGTGCAGTCAAGGAAGGCAAGAATTCCTATCTTTTAGGGATCTACTCCATCAGGGATTGCACAAGCAAGGCAGGTTGTCTGGAGGCTGAGAATTGGCTATATGTTGGTCAACTTTGCATATGGCAGTGTGAGACAATTAGCTGAGTACTGGAGGGCTCTTGTGAGAATATTTTTGTATGTAATTATTTCATGATCCATGCTGAATATACAATAGAAGATAGTGGGGTTTGTAGCTGTAAGCTTTCCCTGGTAAATTTTCTTTGTTTTGTGTGATTTGATTCTTCTTCATGTTCATGTGATTAGCGATTGTGTTTTTAATTCCGCAAAAGATTTGTAGAATCGATTCAGTATTTAACTTTAGTACATTGTTAGATCGAGTGAATCCAAGATATAAATGCATGTTGTATAATTTCTACATGGTATTAGAGCATGAGAAATTGCAGAAGTGAAGCAGGAGTTGAGTTTGTGACTGTATAGAATTCGAATTTGCAGAAAGAATTTCTTAGTGCTACAATTGATTCAAGATCTAAATGGATTTCAATGGATTGAAGTTAGAGTATGCACTCAAGGGAAACTCGAACTATATTTCTTGGAAGGACAATATGGAGGCAGTAATCGAAGACAATGGCTTGAAGGAATTCATTGACAATGATGTTCCTAAACCCATTGTGGCAGATGCTGCAAATCTTGATGCATGGAAAAAGAAAGTGGCAAAGGCGAGGAGCATCTTGTTGGAGGGAGTACGAGACCACATTGTCTCAAGCCTCCATGGGAAATCCACACCATATGCAATGTGGAAGGCTTTGGCAGATCTATTCCAAAGCAACAACAACCATAGGAAATTGGCGCTTAAAGATAAAATCTGGAAGATCAAGATGGAAAAGGGCGAAACCATTCCGAAATATTTAACAAAGTTTGTCCAATGTCAGGATGAACTGGGGAGCGTTGGAATAATAGTCACTGATGATGATTTGGTGAGCTTGGCTCTCCTAGGAATTCCCAAGGTTGGCACAACTATCAAGAATCTGTCAATGGAAGGGAAAAATTTCCAAATTGGGAATGACTGTGGTCAGATTTGGTGCAGGAGGAGTTTCGACAAAACACCAGAGATAGATCTTCATCTAAGAATGAAGATGAAAAGGGTTGTGCTTTGGCTGAAAAGGCGAGGAAGGGGAAGGGGAAGAAATCCATTCAAAATTCGAGTCTAAGAATGGAAAGAAGCAGGACATGTCCAAGGTGAAGTGTATTCACTATCACAAGCATGGGCATTTTTCTACTATCTGTCCACAAAATAAGAAGAACAAGATGGATGGAGGAAATGTAGCTGGTGAGGCCCTTGCCTCGCAATTTGAGCTTGACTTCTCATTGATCGCATGCATGGTGTCCAGGGGATTTGGATCTGTGTGGTATTTGGATAGTGGCGCTTCCTTTCACATGACGGTAGATAAGGAACCTTTTAGTGACTTGGAGGAGAAGGATGTCCAAATGCATATTGAAATGGGCGATGACAGCCAGTATAGTGCTACCGGGATTGGTACCATTACCTTTTAGAGGCAGTTAGGTAAACCATTTCAATTAAAATATGTAATGCATGTACCAGGTCTAAAGAAAAATTTAGTCTCAGTCACAATGTTGGAGGATATAGGCTATGATGTTGTTTTTATTGAAGGAAAAGCTTTCCTGCTACATAAAACAACAAGACAAGCTGAGAGGATATGGATTCGAGTTAAGAATCTATACAAGCTAGAGGTTGATGGTTGTGCAAAAATGATGGGAAAGGTAGATCAAGTGGTGAGCCAAGATGAGGGCGAATTATGGCACAAGAGATCGGGCCATCTTCACCATGGAGCCTTGAAAGTCATGCAACATATTTCTACTGGTCTTCCCACGGGTACACTTGTGCAGTCAGACACATGCAAGGGATGTACTATGGGAAAATACGTAAGTGACAACTTTCATGAGAAGGAAAACTGAGCTTCAGGGATCCTTGAGAGAGTTCACACAGACGTGTGTGGTCCTTTCTCTATTTCTTCGATAGAAAAACACAAGTACTATGTAACCTTTTTTGATGACTTTTCTCGTAAGTGCTATATCTTCTTCATGCAGAAGAAAGATCAGACATTCTCTAAGGTATATGAGTTTAAGGCACTAGTGGAGAAAGAGTCGGGGAAGCAACTGAAGGCTCTTAGGAGCAATAATGGTGGAGAATACGTCTCTAACGAATTCAAGAACTTATGCAACAAAGAAGGAATTCGAAGAGAAATCATAGTGCCTCATAAACCACAACAAAACGGGGTCACGAAGAGGAAGAACATAACTATTGTGGGTGTAGCACGAGCGATGTTGCAGGATCAAGGCCTATCGATGCATATGTGAGCAGAAGCATGCAAAACGACGTTACATGTGCAGAACTGTTGTCCCCATAGAGTACTTGGCATGAGTACACCTGAAGATGCTTTCACTGGTAAGAAACCTGATGTTTCACACTTTAAGATTTTTTTCTCATCTGTTTATGTGCATGTGACCAAGGACGCTAGGAAGAAGATGGAACCAACAACTGAGGTTGGGATTTTTTTGGGGTACACTAAAACACCCCATAATTATTGTGTGTATTTTCCAAACACTAGAATGACTGTTGTGTAGTAGAATATAAAATTTTACGAGGAGAAAGCCATGCGGTTGTCCCTTGAGAGGGAGATGGAATTGCATGCAGAGGAGGAACTATTGGTTCCTAAGGATGAGTCTCAAGATGTGGATCAACCAAATGAGGAGGTTCATGGAGTGGAGGAAAACACTTATGTAGAGCCATCCATCAGAAATGGCAGAAGGCACACCACGAAAGCTGATAGATTGAGACTTGATGCTGCAGAGAATGTAGGAGCCCCTACTTCACAACGCAGACAGAGATAGTCTCCTGACCGATTTACTAGATACATGGCTCTTATGAGAAAATGATCGTGACTGAACCATCTTCCTTTTAGGAAGCAGTGCAGCAACCAACTTGGGTTGATGCAATGGTGGAGGAGTATGACTCCATTGTCAAGAACAGTGCATGGGAGACAGTCCCAAGACCGGTCGACAAATTCGTGGTTGGATCGAGATGGATCTACAAGTTAAAGTAAGATACTGATGGGAGTGTGGAGAAATACAAGGTCATATTTGTGGCCTGGGGATTCTCACAGATCGAGGGGATAGATTATGATGATATTTTTGCACATGTTGCAAGGTACTCTTCCATAAGATCCATCCTTGCACTCTCAGTGCAGATGGGCTGGCACATTCATCAGATGGATGTGAAAAATACGTTTCTCAATGGGATCATTGAGGAAGAGGTGTACATAGAGCAACCTGAAGGTTTCAAAATCTTCAACAGTGAGGCGCATGTGTGTCGACTCAAAAGAGCACTGTATGGGCTCAAGCAAGCACCCTGTGCTTGGTACACTCGGATAAAAAGCTATTTCAGCGGACTCGACTTCACCAAAAGTGACGCAGATGCAAACTTGTACCAGATTGTGGTTGAGGGTAAGCTATTGATCATTTTTATTTATGTTGATGATCTAATTTTGACTGGTGATGAGCAACTGATACACTCATGCAAGGAGGATCTTGCAAGGGATTTTGAAATGAAGGACATGGGACTCATTCATTATTTCCTTGGATTGGAAATATGGCAACAGGATGGTGAAATTTTTTTGTCTCAAGGAAGTATGAAAAGGAGATACTGGGTAAGTTTAACATGGAGAGCTGCAAACCCATGTATACTCCTCTTCCAGGAAATTGGAGGAAATAGGATGCTACTTCTGGAGAGGTAGTGGATGCTACTGTCTATAGGCAGTTAGTGGGTTCACTAATGTATTTGGTGAACACAAGACCAAACATTTGCTACGTAGTTAACCAACTGAGTCAAGCTATGGTTGAGCCTACCAATCTCTTTTGGAAGGTGGGGAAGCATGTCCTGAGATACTTGAGGGGCACATCCGAGTATGGTTTATGGTACAAATGGACAAAGGGAGTGAAACTGCATGGCTTCACGGATGCAGTTTGGGTGGGCAGTCCACCAGACAAAAAGAGCACATTAGGAGGCATCTTTAGCATAGGATCGAAAACAATTTCCTAGTACAACAGGAAACAACGATCTGTGGCACTCAGTTCAACAAAAGCAGAATACATGGCAACAAGTCAAGCTGCATGTGAGGCTATCTAGATGAGAAAGATCTTGGTTGGTTTTTTTGGTTCTTAGATGGATCTGACAGTGATTCATTGTGATAATCAGAGTTTCATGAAATTCTCGATTAATCCTGTGTTTCATGATACCTCCAAGGATATAGATATCCGATAAAATCATCGCAGATATTGTGTGCAGAGAAGGATAATGCTGCTTCAGTGCATTCCCATGGAAGATCACGATGCAGATATTCTGACCAAATGCTCATGAGGAGAAAATTCAAATACCATAGAGGCAAGATTGGGGTGAAGGATAATCCCTTTCTTGTTGAGAGGGAGTTTTGAGATTCAACAAGAAAATTTCAGCACCCATGCCTAGTTGCATTAAGCACCCAAACTAGGGTGGGGCCCACAGTGCTATTTTTGGGTCGAAGTCTATTTTGGTTATCCCTTAATTAAGATGGACAATAAACCATAATCAATTCCAAATGTAAACTTGAAATAGTTAACTGAGAGTGATAAAATTAGTTAGCTAGTGGATTTTGAGTTAGAGGTAGTTGGTGAGGCATGCAGATTAATTCTAGTTGTAACAGAGTTCAAAGTGAAGTGGTGCATTAGTTAATGCAGGTTGTAATCAGTTTAACTCAGTTAAGTGAGTATAACTCAGTTATGCTAGTTGTAACTAAAGGTACACTTGTGAGAGATCTAGTGAATTAAATATTAATTAATTCACAATCAGTGATCTCACATGCAACTGAGGATTTACTATTATTAGTTGCATGCATGTCAGATCCAGTGGAGACCCAGTTGAGTTCTAGGTGAAAGGGAAGTTAACTATCAGTTGTATGATTATTGAGTTGCACACATGCAACCAAACACCCATTAGAGTGCCCATGATACTTGCGCAGTCAAGGAAGGCAATAATTCCTATCTTTTAGGGATCTATTCCATTAGGTATTACACAAGCAAGGCATGCTGTCTAGAGGTTGAGAATTGGCTATGTGTTGGTCAGTTTTGCATATGAAAGTGTGAGACAATTAGCTAAGTACTAGAGGGCTCTTGTGAGAGATTTTTGTGTGTAATTGTTTCATGATCCATGTTGAATATACAATTGAAGATAGTGGGGTTTTTAGCTGTAAGCTTTCCCCGGGAAATTATCTGTGTTGTGTGTGATTTGATTCTTCTTCATGTTCATGTGATTGATTGTGTTGTTAATTCCACAAATTATTTGTAGAAGTGATTCAATATTTAAATTTAGTACATTGTTAGATTGGGTGAATCCAAGATATACATGCATGTTGTATAATTTCTACAGTTACAATGGTAGCACTGCGTTCTGCATTGATGATACAAATTTATTTATCCTATTTCAAATCATAATATAAGCTAGAGTCCATTTAATTTTCTTTAAGTTCAGCCAATAAAGATTGTTTTGGGTGATATTTTTAGTGTTGTGCCAGGGGATTTTTTGGAGGTCACACCACTTTCTAGTGTTGTTCTTTGGAACCCATTGCCTTTCTTTGCCTGCGAATTTTACTGGTTTCCTTATGGTTGGATCTCCTTGCCCTATCCCTTGTTTTGAAATTGAAGTTTTCCTCTTTTAGGCTTCAATTGTGGTGGATTTGAAGACTTGAACTCTTGCTTATTCCTTTTTCTTAAGTTTAGCATATCAATAAGAGGTTCCCAGGAGGATATTTCCAAGAAATCCATCTCCATTAGAATGTATCTATGTAGGCCACAATGGTACTTATGAACCAAGTGACACTTGAAGTCTCTAATACCCATCTTTGAGTGCAAGGTATGGAAAATATTAGTGTACTATATAACCATCTAGTCTCTCTCTTTTCATAGAGTTTTCCATCTTGTGTAGTGGTCTTCATAGTTCCCTACAAGGTATAATTCCTCCTTGATGGAATAGAAAAGAGCTACCCAAGTGGGTCCTACCTTGAATATTTTAGACTCATCTTCATTATTTCTCTCCTAGTAACCTTCCCACCAATATTTGACATCGGGAAAGGCTTTCAAGAGCATGAAATTCATCTTTTCATTGTCATTCTTTTTTTGGACATAGTAATAGCCCTATAACAAACTTAACCATTTCTCCAAAGCATCTCGATTTATTTTTCCTTAAAATAAGGGGATATTAGAGTTAACATGTAATTTAAAGGGTGTCATACCTCTAGACTTATCACTTGTTGAAGGTGCCTCAACCACTACTAGAAATCATTAAAGGATCTTGGAAAAATTGTCCATCATCTCATTCCTATTTCATGTGAATGCTTCCTGAAGAAAAAAATTGGTAGGATCGCCTGCTTTGTCATCTCTCTTTTGCTCCACCATGGGAAGCCACTTTGGTTGGAAAGGGTAATCATTCATAAATGAACTAGCTAAAGGCCTAACTTTATGTACATGAACTTCATCAGAGACATGCATCGAGAAAATACAAGGAGCATATTAATCTCATAAAACTGATCTAGGTTGTACAAGGAAAAAAATGAAAGGAAGTAAATTAAATTAAACACAAAGGGATATAATGGAGATACAATAATATAGTGAAAACATAACTTCTTTTAATAATGAAGTAACACAATATTGTAGAACACTATCTACGTAGAATGGTGGTAGCTATATTTGAAGGGAGATAGATGATGGCTACATGAATTCACAAAAATATATTACAAGAGGTTTACATAATGGTATTTTAACATAATTAAATAAACCTATAGGTATAAAAACCTAATCCTAGAAGATGAAGTGCAGAAAGGTTTCTGGGCCCCGATTTGGTTAGTTGATACATCAAATTCTCTCTGGTGCAAAATTTTGAATGCAATCTTTTTTTGGGGCATGCAATAGCTCATTAAAAAGAATTATTAGAGGATTACAACTTTTTCCTAGGGCCAAGCCATTCCAAGGCAACTTGTATCTCCTAAATGGAAAAGAAACATCATATAGGACATAAAAATTACCTTGAATGTTTGGGACCCAATAAACCATAGAAAAAATATCAAGAAGATAAAGAACCATCGAGTTAGTGGAAGAGGTGGGTGGCCACCAATATCCAACTAGATCAGTCCTCCCCATTTAGGAAGAAATTATATCCATTGCATCAAGTACCCTCATTAGATGGGGAACCTTCTACAAAATTTGGATTTTGGTGAGCCACTTGTTGCTGAAGAAGTTGCCTTACTTTGACAACCTGATAGAGTTATATGTTTTCATAGTAGGCATCCTTCATATTTGTTGGAAATTAGTTCACTACTTGGCGAGGGGTGAATAATTAGTGAGGTTTATTAACCAATTATTAAACCTCTTTTCCATTTTAAACATTGATGAACACATGAAACAACTACAACATGAAATTCACATAAACATCATAATAATCATATGCAAGGAGCATGAATGTTTATGGTGGAAACCATGAAGGGGATAAAAACCACCTTGCTACTTTGCTTCTCTTTTTCTTTTATTAATAATAAATTTTGTGACATTGATTTGTTGGACCCTACCAGCTAGGAAGCCCCAACTCCATGTACATTTATTTTCTCGCCACTACCAACTAGGAAGCCTCAACTCCGTCTTTTAGCAAGCCACTACTTGCAGGAGGTCCCAATCTCCATAATCACTTTGGACCACCCTTTCATTCATTTTCATACTGGCCTAACCACAGAACATCAAAAAAATTTCTAACAACCAACTCAGCTCTCTTACAAACTCTCACCCATCAAGAAAAACAAACATTATTAGCAACACCATCATAACTCTGAATCAAGGATATAAGATACACATAACCATAAACCGATAGCATACCAATACCATCATACTTGCTTAGTTGTGCACACTAATGCATATTGACATACACAAGGAGCACAAATGTTTATGGTGGAAACCATGAAGGGGATAAAAACCACCTTTATAATTTGCTTCTCTTTTTCTTTTATTGATAATAAATATTGTCACATTGATTTGTTGGACCCTACTAGCTAGGAAGCCCCAACTCCATGTACATCTATTTTCTGGCCACTACCAACTAGGAAGCCTCAACTCCGTCTTTTAGCAAGCCACTACTTGTAGGAGGTCCCAATCTCCACAATCACTATGGACCACCCTTTCATTCATTTTCATACTGGCCTAACCAAAAAACATCAACAAAAATTCTAACAACCAACTCAACTCTATTACAAACTCTCACCCATCAAGAAAAACAAACATTATTAGCAACACCATCATAAATTTGAATCAAGGATATAAGACACACATAACCATAACCCGATAGCATACCAATACCATCATACTTGCTTAGTTGTGCACACTAATGCATATTGACATAAAATAAACCCTAGCAATGGGGAATTGGAAATATGTCAACAACACATGACATATGAGATGCTACAACAATATGACTCAATTATTACTAATAGAATACCCCTCCAAACAACTTTATGCTCCATAACAAGAACAACACTTTGTTAGACACATTGTTGTCTCTGATTAAAAATAGTTCTCACATTATCGATTCATTTTTTATCAATAACCTATCACATCTCCTTACCCAGGTTACACTCACGAGCATCAACTCCCACTGAAAATACTATGCCATTACTTCCATTCATTGGTTTAATTCAACAAGCCTCAATAACACACTAAAAATTCCTAGAACTTATCCAATGGACAACACACATGTATGGTGGCATTTGTCTCTAATATCTCCTATGCATTGACCTCAAAATTTAGATCATTTTATCGATACTCAACCACATATTTCTCCCAAATCACACACCCTTTCATTGCATTTTTATAGCTCACACATTAGACATCCCAAATGTGAAACATTTAACTTTGCTATTATCTATGCATCCTTGGAAAATCAATACATCAAATCACACTTATAAAAATCACACACGATCTCACAAGTAACATGATTAATTTATTTGATTGCATTTTTTTTTATGCTGACAATCTTCTGCAATGAATCACACACCACATGAACACTACGATCATATATCCAATAAGATCATAGTAAGAATTTTCCCATGTGCACTATATTTCATTGTGCCACTTACCCAATCAAACTCCTCCAAATTCTTTCATGCACATTGGTATATTGGATGATTCTAATACACATTCAGTTGAACCTTTGATTGATAGAAATCATGCAAATTTAATCAATTTTCCCAATATTCACACAATGGACCAAATTGCAAGACAAGTCAAGGCCACTAACACCACTACCAGAATTAATCAATGCGTTGAAACCAATTTTGTGACCAAATCAATCACCAATTAAAAGGGGTCAAATACCAGACAAAAACATGACCATTTAAACGATCATTTTATCATATCAACAACACCATGATCAACCACTTCCAAGTTATCAATGCATTCATACCATAAAGACATCAAAGCATGACGAGATAAAGACCAATCACTAATAATTCCATGGTAAATATTAAAGCCCATGGTATTCACTTTAGCCACCTACAGGCATATACATATATAATAAATTGTTAATCCGGGCTGCAAACAATCATTTTCCATTGGTAATTTGAGCTGTCATTCTTGCAAACATTTTTTACTCTCTTTGAATCGACGTCTATCCCATAATTTGGGGAAAACAAAAATGTCTCGAATCATATCTTCTCAACCCTACAACATGCCATTTTCAATCACCAGAATACACCTACAATATGCTGCAACACTCAACAATAAATGATAGCCACATTGTCATCACATGTCATAACCAAATATTGACATAAATATCAAATTTCCATAATCCCAATAATCTCCCCCTTTGGCATTGATGGAAACTTCTTACAATCACCAGATCATTTGATATTTCTCTCCACCCCTTTGACATCATTGGTAAAGGGCAATACTCGGTGAGCTATATCAAACATGCCAAAAATTTCTTGCAAAACCACTCATTAGCAATGAACATGTCAATAACATACTAAAAAATATATCAACTTAGCCATACACTATCATGATTATGCTAAAAAATACAAACCCTAGATGAACACACTCAAATTTCCATCCTCACACAAACTGCAAAAATAATTAATACCGAACCTTAACACACATTATGATCTCTAATATCTCTAACTTGCAAGAAACATATCATCAATGTTAGTCATCACCAAAAATATTCAACATCTTATGTACTAGCAACAAACTCTTCATGCTTAGATATTAGCAACCAATTCTTAATAACAACTTTTAGAAACAACTTCACATGTAGCATAAAGAGCATCAACATTCACAACAAACTTGAGCTCGTCCATGTCCAAGAAACACAAATTGTCATTACATCTAACTTCGTTGCGCGTTCCAATATGTTTTTTTATCTTCTTTCCAAGAGTAGACAAAATATTGGAATGGACTAACGTCATCGGAAATGCATTTTCACCTCAACTTCTAGATAGCTATAACAAGTGACATGAAGACAATCCAAAATGTCCATGAAGGGAAAAATAACCAATCACCAACTCTCAAAATATCAATATTCAACTCAGTAAAACATCTCTGCATACATACAAACCTAAACACCATCTTGTATAACATTCATTTCCATCATCATTAATAAAGGAAAGGGCTTTGCAATACAAACCCTGATCAATATATCTTCACTGAGAGACCCAACAACTTACAACAATAGTCCTCTCAAGGATTCACACTCCTGCAACACAAACCATAACTTTGGATAATAAGTCAACAAGAAACATAACATCACTCTTCATCATCAACATATACTAATAAAGATATGAAACAATACAATAACATTTTCTTGATGCAATAGCCACAACTCATTCACAACCAATAATCTTGTCATAAATTTTTCTCTAATAGCAAAAATAATATTGAGACCCTAATTATATCTTCAACAACCAACAACTTCAATCTACCAATTTAAGGAATCTTTAAAAATAAATGGCGGAAATTTCGCTCCTAACTGACCAATGCGAACCGGAGCATTCATCTTGAGTTGGGAGGTTTGGCTACTTGATTTCCATAGAGGAAGTGGTTTTTTTTTACCACCTCTCATGGAAGCTTCCTTGATGATAGGGCCAATCCCATGATTATAGGGATCCCAACTCCTCTTCCTCCATCTATAAAAGCTTGCCCATCTCCATTGCAAGCTAGTCTTCAAGTTCCCAAATTTCCAAGAGCCTTATGTTGCAAGAGCCTCCATAATTCCGTTAAGGCCAATTTCAAGCAAGGAGACTATCGTCAAGATCCGAAGAGAGAGGTTTGTCCCATTCTTGACAGGATTTTCGAGACGTGTTCTGTTGGTGACCCCTCCGAAGGAGAATTGAGCGTCAGAACTATGGTTGTAATTTTCCTTTGATTGATTATTAATGAACGACTATTGGTGATGGTTCCACTCTTGTTGTTGTTTATGATGATGAGTTATGTCCTTTCTGACTGACATATAGTTGCATCTACTGGATTTTACGCTTGCGTTTGTTTTGTTTCTCACGTGTGCAGGTGTCCTATCACGGAGATTGTGGGGATCGTGATCTGCCAGAGCTAAGGAACGGGAGCACTACCTCTTCTACAAGCAACAACGTTAGATTACAGGTAAGCCTTCACCGCTAGTTGGTTTATTTGCAATTAGGAACCTGCACTATAGCGTGAATGATTGTTGTTAGACCCGGTCTGGGCTAGTAGGGATCGCCTCTGTCCGCAGAGAGGATTTACCTCCACAACAAATTGGCGACTCCGCTAGGGATCGTCCAGCTTGTTGTTGTTCGTTTTATAAGCTATAGACGGAGCCTGAAGTTGGCCAGATAGCCTTCGAAACGCTTTTTCTCTGCAATTGCGAAGTAGATCAAAGCTGCTTCAGTCAATCTCCGGTTTAGCATTGTCTTGTCTTTTCGGTCGATTCTTGATCCTCCTTGCCTGATCAGCTCTTTTGGGCTGGTTCTTTCTATGAATTTGGGTTTTTGATAGCTCGATCATCACTGGTCTACTTGTTGGATTGCTCTTTTTTATTTTTGACTAGGAAACGCAACTGGCGCGATTTTTAGCTTGACAGTCGCGCCCATTGGCGCATGTTGCTTGCGTCTTACCCGCGCCAATTCGTCTTTGGCGCTAGTTTTAGCCTCACAGTCGCGCCAATCCTGTGAGGTACTAGGGTTTTCTCAGTCTTGAGCTTCCTGAGCCTGATCTGTGTGTTTGGTCTTGATTTTTCCACTAATTGAGTGTTTTGGATCCTTAATTGACTGACTGTTACCTTCATCCTTTGGTTGTTTGCCCATTTCCATCGATTTTGCATTCTAGCCCTAGGTCATCTAGGTGCTATTGTGTGTCGAGCCTCCCTTGGGAGTTTTTGGTTTCTATCGGTTTAGTCAACCTTGTGATCGCTTCTTTGCATTCGTTTGGTGGTTTTCTATTGTCTCATTGCGTTTTTTGAGTGATTTTTTTCTTCTTCATTTGAATTCTGCCTTGTCTCGTTTTGGGCCTAGATTACACAGCTCATTTGGAGTCTTTGGGATTCTTTTCATTTTGAGGGACTTTTGGTTGATTTGAGGTCTGATTGTACGTTTGTATTGAGTGAAATTTGCTTGTTTTTGCTCTCTTGTCATCATTTCTCAAATTGCTCTTGCATTAGTTTTCATTTTTTTAGCGCACTTTGCTCTGAAATATTGAAAATATAAAAAAATCTCTTTTGCTCTTCATTGGTTAATTTGAATTAGATCTTTTCGGTGTTATTAATGATTGGTAACTTTGAACGAAAAGCTTTTTAGTTTTCATTAGCTACATTAGAGACATCATTGGTTGTTTTTTGTTCATTTCGTTATTGTGTGAAAAGCTCTCAACTCTCTCATAAATAGCTTTCTTCGAATGAAATGATATACTGTGGCATATAGAGTGAATTTAGGAGATTTTGAGACATTACATTCGCTAGGGCTTGAAAATTGAAACGTAATTGAAGATAAACCTTAAAATTTACTCAATTTACACTAAGGCAGCATTGAAATCTAACATAACACATTCAGAGGTCTAGGCTAGAGACGTGTTCCGGCGTCTTTAAACTTAGTAACCGTCATTCGCCTCTTGGCTTTAGACAGTGCTAGTACGGACTTGTGCTCCCCGTACCGTCACGTATATAAAGGGAGACCCCACTAGGTTTCTATCCTTTATCCATAGGAAGCCGGGTTTGCCGCCCTATAGTCGTGATACACCGGACACAGCATTCGGGGAGATTTCCTGCACGTATGTTAAGTCCTTGGTTGATTTCTCTTTCATTTTGAAACCAAGGTGTATATTGCAGTTCACGGTTATTTGGTACACCCTTTGCCTAGTATTCCCGAGTAGTCATTTTGATCCTATCTGACTCCCTAAATTTGAAAGGATCACCAAGCGCTTGTCCTTTCACGCTTGTGTCAAATCTGAAAGAGATAGAGTCACCTTTTCAATCGTTTCTCGACTCTTAAAACATGAAACGGTGAAGTTTCTAAAGTTTCAATGTGGTAAAAAATTAATCACCCGCGATCACATGCCCTGTTAGATTCTGCTTGTTGGCCGTTTAATTGTGTGTCTTGACTCTTTTTTAGCCCGTGTGTGTGTTTGATCTTTTTCTCTTGTCGTTACTACCACAGTGGCGGAACTCTCGGTTTCGTCTACTGGTAGTCCTTATACGGACGATTCATCAGAGGCTTCTGAATCCTCCGCTGAAGTTTAGCAACCCACTATTTCTAAGCAACCCTTTGGGGGACCAGTTGAGTTCAATTGGACCTTTTCTGACCCTTGGTCTGAATTGAGATTAGGATCTGATTTCCTTTCTCTTACATCGGGTTCACCTTTTGTAGTTGTTGTTTTTCCTCCCAGTCCTCGCCGTCTATTACGAGATCTAGCAGCAGGCTCAAACATGAGTGATTCCAGTGAGGAAATCCCCATGTCCGGTGAAGATTACCAGTTATTTCCTCGGAGATTATTTCCAGGAGACAACTCTGAACTATCTGTTATGTCGTCATCTGGTCCCTCATTACCAGCAGGGTATAGATCCTTGGGACAGATCATTACCGTCGCAGCTTCTATGGGGGCATCAGCTCCTTCTACAAGGACGGTGGTTCCTTCATTAGGGATGTCTCCTCAGACACTTGTCACTTCTGTACCCGCTTGGCCCACTGTCTATGTGGCCGCATCTGCACCCACTATCACGGCACCCTCCGTGAGGGCTATGCCACCTCATGAAGACGTTTATATAGCAACTGTTGTGCCGGAGAACATCTCTCCGGAGGAGTATCGATTATCCTTACAACAACCGAACCCCGAGGTTGGACAAACCTCTCAAGATCCCAACCGCTCTTATTTTTTGCATTATGCACAGGATGATACACCTGTGTATGCTTTTCAAGATCAGTATGATGAGCATGGGGACATTTTACGTTTACCCACTCCTGAGGCTCACCTCCATGCTCAAGGTTTACCTTATAACCAGGCTTATAACCCAGAAGGGAAAACTTTCCAAGGCCAACCTCTGGGCCAACCTGGCTATCCTTATGACCCACAGGGGCAGCCCATGCAAGGCTATCTTGCGGGCCAAAAAGGGCCATCATACGGTCCACAAAGACAATATTACAACCCTTCCGGTCAACCTGTGCAGCCTCAGCTGGGGTACCAACCAGGGCCGATATATGGTCCTAGGGGGCAAGTCCAACCTTCCCAACCCATGCAACCTCAGTATCCTGTTAATCCAAACATTGCGCATCAGCCAAGACCATCTTATGGTCCTGCTGCAGGTCAAACCGGTTACCAGCCACCACCTGGCTCCATTCCTCCACCAAGCCAACCGATCTATCCGGCCTAACCTGGTGTTCCGCCACCAGGCCAACCAATCTATCTGGCCCATCCTGGTGTTCCGCCTCCAGGCCAACCGGTTCATCCGGTACAACCTGGTGCTTCTCAACAGCCAGGTCAACCTGCACAACCGGCTCAACTTGTCTACCCGGGTCAACCTGTTAACCCAGGGCAGCCCCCTCACCCAGGTCAGCCTGTTCAACCAGGCTAGCTTGTCCATCCTATTAACCTTGCACAACAGCCAACTTATTCGATGCCGCAACCAAATAAACCGCTGCACCCTAATTATCAGGCTCATCAGGGTCCCACCTATCAGCAGCCCACTCAACCTTAGGGTAGTTACTATTCTCATGCTCAATACCGGCCAAACTATAGCCAGCCCCAAGGGTCTAACTATCGCCCTCAACAACCCGGTTATACCTATACTCAGCAGCCGAATCCAAATGCTGCTTACACAGGGCCGACTCCAAATCAGGGTCCATACTCTGGTTACCAACCCCCGTACGCTGGTTACCAGCAACCGAATCAGGCTGGTTATAACACCTATACCCCCTACGGTCAGAATCCTGCTGGACAGAACCCATGGGGGCAAGGATATTCCCAACCAGTGTGGAGTACAGGTACTGGTCCTTATCCAGGTCCAGGTATGCCATCTAATCCGCCATTGCCATTCCTGGCTACCCTGGAGTTACCGGATGTTTCAAAATTAACGAATGATCCAATACTGCATAATCCTTATTGGCCTCTGGTTCCTACCAAGGTGCCCGACGATTGCCCCAAGTTTGAGGGTAAAGCTGGGGAGGACCCCCAAGCTCATGTGATGACCTACCATCTTTGGTGTTCGTCCAACTCTTGGGTGGATGTTTCAATTTGTCTACGCCTCTTCCAACGCACTTTGACTGGCACTGCAGCTAAGTGGTATATTGAATTATCCCGTGGCATCTTTCAAGATTTCAATATGCTAGCCATGGCTTTTCTGACTCATTTTCAGTTACCGGTTCGCTACGAAGTCAGGACACACCTCCTGACTTCTTTGAAGCAGGACAAATCCACCCACATTTCTGATCACATTCATGAGTGGAAACGTCGTCGTAGGCTAATCAAGTTTCATATACCTGATCAGATACTAACTCATTGGTTCACCACCTCCTTCGTTAACAAAATCGCCCAAGATATTTCTATGGGAGCGTGTGTGACTAAAGAACAAGCCATAGCACGTGCTCAATATCTGGATCTGGTATACTCACAGTCCGGCACGCTGTACGATATTTTTCCTGATGCTCCACGGTTTGGAACCTCTAAAGCTCTGCCTACCCCAGCAGTGGATGGTGTTATTGGTTCCGTGTCTCAGAATTTGAAGAAATCTGCGAATGGGAAGCAGAAGTCCAACTCATCCAATAATTCTGCTCCTCCTGCCCCTACCGATTTTGGAAAAATTGCAGAGGTTAACGCCATTCAGGCCAATCCTACGGAAAAAGCCTCTAAAGGGAAAAATAGGGGCAAAGGTAAATCCAAATCCAACGCCCCAAAGCCAGAATCCAAACCTCGCACTGAGGATGGTTCTCAACGTAAACCGAAGTATCCCTGCCTCATTTGTGAAGGAGACCATTATACCAAGGATTTTCCACGAGGATCTGAAGTTAGTTAACTTATAAAAGGCTCCAAAGGGACTCCGGCAGTTCTTAAAGAACCATTCCCGTCTCAGCAGACCCAGATGGTTGAACAACCATCACCATCTGCACCATTTGGGTCCCAAGTCTTTATGATGAATGGTACGACACCCATTTATATTGCTACGCGTTCGAAGGATTACAACGAATCACGGCAAGCACTTGGGAAGGCAGTTGCGGATGGAACACCTCCCCCACCTGTCTCCGGTTCGTTGGAAATCGAGAAGCCTACTCTTGAACCTGTTGTGAAGCCACCTTCTAAAGGTGTTTTACGAAGATCTTCTTATAATCTGAATGCCCATGCCGCTCAGCACTATAGTATTATTGAGGATTTGGCACAGGCGCCTTCTGCTATGTCTGCACTAGAATTTCTTCAAAGTTTTCCCTCGCAATGAAAGGCTTTGTTGTCTGCAATCGGTGGCATTGACCCCACCGATTCAAGTCTTCTCACCTTCGACTTAGAGAATTTCACCCCCCGACTTCCACATCAGATCGCTCTTGTTATTCAAGTTTGGATCAACGGTCTTAACATCCATAGGGCCGTTGTGGATGAAGGTGCCTCTACCTATGTCATGTCGCCCACTTGCTGGAAGGCCATTGGCTCTCCAGCCCTTTCATCATCTCCCAATGCCCTAGAGGCATTTGATGGTCGGGAATCCAAACCCTTGGGTGTTCTCGAGAGTCTAGCGATTACTTTATAGGGGAAGACAGTCAATGTAGAAGTGGAAGTGGTTGACGCCAGGCTTAACTACAATATACTTCTCGGCCGCAGCTGGACTTATGCCATGCTATGCGTGCCATCCACCCTCTTTCAACTTCTTAAGTTCCCTCACGAGGGAAAAATCGTTACGGTGGATCAGTTGTCTTTCTTCACCTCTACCTCCGAGAACAACGTTCCGTACATGGATCAGATCCCAAATCCCCCTGACAGTGTAGGGCCTGGTCTTTTCAAATACCCCGTCCTCATGGGTATTTTTCCCGCGCCACCACCGCACACCGCTCAAGTTAACATGATCTCCAGGTTTGACGACCCATGGCTCATCCCTATGCCTGAGCAGGTGCTTGAGTTTGGAGAATCAATGCCCTTAACTCCAGTAGAGATTAGCTACTGTGAAATTGTTGCTGCATCTGATCCTCCCCCTCCTCAGCATGATCCTTCGAGCATGGCTCTCGACATCTATTCTTAATCCCCCTAGCTCGGTCAGGCCGATTCGCCTGATCCTCTCAAAGAGACTTTTCCTTCTGATGAAGCCATTGTTGAAACAATGTCTCTGGAGGAGCTGCCATGGAGCGATGGACATCATCTTTCCTCTTTTATGCCCAGCATGGGGGAAATGTCGGATTGTCTAGAGTGTTTCACATCTCAGGTTCCCACTCCCCCTCTCCAAACGCCCATTTTGACACACGAGGTTCTTTCGGAGGGAAACTTGAGTAATATCACTCAAACCATCCCGATCAACATCTCCATTAAACCGGGGATCATTGAGAACATACACGTGGGAGTGACTTGTTCTCCTGATGAGATTCAAGTCTATACTGATCTTTTTAAAGAATTCAGAGATGTGTTCGCCTGGTCCTACGAGGAAATGCCTGGGATTGACCCCAATATCGTAGTGCATGAGATTCCAACCTATCCTAGTGCGAAGCCCGTGCACCAACGCTTACGCCCAGTGCATCCTCACAAAGCCGCTGCAATTAAAGCAGAAGTTGAAAAAATTCTGAACGCGGGCTTTATTTATCCCATCCCCCTCATAGAATGGGTTTCCAACATTGTCACTATCGATAAAAAGCAGGGTACTATTAGGGTCTGTGTTGATTACCGCGACATCAATCGCGCCTGTTCGAAAGATAATTATCCCACTCCGTTCATAGACCAAATCATCGACAATTGTGCCGGAAGTGAGATTTATTCCTTGATGGACGGTTTCTCGGGGTATAATCAAATCAATATTTTACCTGAGGATCAACACAAGACTGCATTTATCTATCTGTGGGGCACTTTCGCTTATAAAAATCTCCCGTTCGGCTTGAAGAACGCTGGAGCCAATTTCCAGTGTGTGATGTCTTACGCTTTCCATGACATACACCATATCGTTCAGCCTTATCTGGACGACTTGCCAGATCATTCAGCTAGGTGAGAGGACCACCCTGAACACCTCCGCCAGATTTTCCTTCGCTGCAGGCACTACAATATTAGGCTTAATCCTCATAAATGCGTCTTTTGCGTGGATTCTAGCCGTCTTTTGGGATTCACAGTCTCTAAAGACGGGATTTTCCTTGACCCTTTAAAGGTCGAGGCTATCATCAATCTCCCATCACCCTCCTCGTTATATCAGTTGCAGAGTCTACAAGGAAAAGTGAACTTCCTTCGATGCTTTATCCCGAACTACGCCGAGGTGGCCAAAGGATTCACGCGCCTATTAAAGCAGAACGTTCCCTTCCATTGGGACGAAATTTATCAACAATCCTTTGAGAAGCTGAAGACGTTACTCGTTAATGCTCCTTTTCTTCGTCCTCTGGACTACCACCGTGATTTCACTTTGTATATCGCCGCCACATTTAGCACCATAGCCATGGTTCTGGTGCAGGATGACGATGATGGTAATGAGCATGTTGTTTATTATCTATCACGGAATCTTATCGACACAAAAACACGTTAAGTTGGTGTTAGCCGCAGTACACGCTGTGCATCGTTTTCGTCACTACATCCTTTTGCGTACGATAACAGTGGTTTCGGATTGCAAACCCATGACATATATTCTCTCTCGACAATTACTGGGGGGAAAATACTCTAAATGGATCATTATCCTACAGGATTTTGACTTAGAGTTCACCACTGCTAAGTCAACCAAATCACTCGTTTTCGCGGATCTTATATGCTC
Organism: Pinus albicaulis; assembly: GCA_034641835.2. Lineage (NCBI taxonomy): Eukaryota > Viridiplantae > Streptophyta > Pinopsida > Pinales > Pinaceae > Pinus > Pinus albicaulis. Next base: position 1,422,794,953 of record CM076575.1, on the reverse strand, counting down.
ACTCTCGACAGACTCCACTCCTTCACACTCCGAGGATCATATCCCGAACGAAACTCTTTTCCTTATCAATACTCGCGACCCTTGGTACGAAGACATAATTATGTATATTTAGACCTCCACATTTCGGTCTGAGTTGACTAAAGATGCCCGACGTCGAGTTCGGCATCAGTCTCAACCCTACCGCATCGTAGGAGATACCTTATACCGCGTTGGAGTAGATTCGGTGCTCCGTCGGTGCCTAACTTTGGAAGAGGCTGAAAGGGTCCTAAATGACTGCCACAGTGGCGCCTGTGGTGGACATATGTCCGAATATGCGACTGCCCTAAAAATTCTGCGAGCAGGTTACTTCTGGCCGTCCATATTCAAATACTGTATCGTTGCAGTCCGTAAATGCCACCCGTGCTAGGTGTTTCAGTGCAAGATGTGCGCGCCGCATCTGCCTTTGCATCCTGTTATTACTGTCAGCCATTTTCGAAATGGGGCATGGATTTTATGACGTGTAACCCTCATTCGGCCGGGGGGCATGTGTATATAATTGTCGTTGTCGACTACTTCACCAAGTGGGCCGAGGCGATGCCTACACTAGCTTCCGACGGTAAGACAGCTGCCCAATTCATCTTCAACCACATCATTGCACGTTTCGGGGTCCCTCAAGCCATCGTTACTGACCATGGTACTCATTTCCGAGATTATATGATGGCCGAGCTGACTTCAAGATTGGGATTACACCACGATAGCTCAACACCATATTACCCTCAGGAAAATGGCCAGGTTGAAGCAGTGAACAAGGTTCTGGTCACTATGCTTCAACGAACAGTTGGTATTCAAAAATCCAATTGGCACCTCCAACTGTTCTCATCTCTATGGGCATACCGGACGTCTGCAAAGAGTGCAACTGGATTCACACCATTTCAATTGGTGTATGGTCTGAAAGCAACTCTTCCGGTTGAATGCGAGATTCCTTCTTTGAAATTAGTTGTGGAACTTCTACCCGATACTTCTGCTGAGGAAGAGCGTCTTTTGTATCTGGAATGGTTAGATGAAACCCACCGTTTAGTTGCTTTAGTCATTGAAGCACAAAAGAAGCGGGTCAAAACTCACTTTGATCAATCAGTTTCTCCACGTTCCTTTATCGAAGGGGACCTCGTCCTCCTATACGATCAAGCGCATGACAAGCTTGGGGCTGGTAAGTTCCAACCTATGTGGCATGGGCCCTACATAGTAAAACGCGTTTTGAAAAATGGGGCTTATGAGCTTATAGATTATGAAGGAGTTCCGCTGGCGCAGCCCAGAAATGGGCTGTACCTCAAAAAATACTACGCCTGAAGTGATTTTTGGTGTGGTGTGTGTACATAGGTGTGTGTTTTTCATTTGTGTGCATGTGTGGTGTGGTGTGCGATGTAAACATCTTTCTGCTGATCGGGTCTTCCTGATTGTGCAGATGTCCATTCATCCATTTGTTGGTTTCGCGGATGGTGCCTCCCGCAGTACCAGGAATCTGTCTTCGGCGGCCTGGGTAATCTATGATCCTGCTGGTGAGTTGGTCAACCTGCAAGGTGTGTGTCTGGGACGTACTACAAATAACATCGCGGAATATAGTGTTGTATTAGAATTATTAACTGAGGTTGTAAACCTTGGTATCCGTGAATTACTTGTGTATCTAGACTCACAACTTGTAGTATTACAGCTTAATGGTCATTATTCAATCAGAAACCCATCCATTTTACGTCTATATCTGCGTATTCGTTTACTGGAAAGAAATTTTGACTATATTACATATCAACATATACCCAGGCATATGAATACATTAACAGATGCAGTAGCTAATTTGGTGCTAGATAGACATTTGCGCAATTTGTAAAACAACATCACATGTAAAAGAAAGATCCATCCAGAAATAGATATGTATATATATATAGATATCGAAATGTTTACATAGTGTGCGTCGCATAAAATCAAAAAATATACATGTTCGTCTTAATACATCCGGAGACGACATGTCTCTCAAAAAAATATGCATGAAATAAGCCCTAGGTGTCTAATCTGCGTGGTGCTCATGATAACAAGTCACCGCACGCACTAGCCATCTCAGGATACGGTGGAGGCGACTAGGCCTCTTCACCTTTTCACCCCGATGGTCCGGCCCCTGTCAATATGGGTACTGGACCTATGCACGATAGTCCGGTTATGAAGTATACGTCAGAAACCTCCAGTTCTAATACTTGATCCCGCAACTTGAACACTTGTTCATTTGCATCCCAAATACTGATCAGGTACTGTAGAAGCTCGGGTTGAGCTCGTAAGAAAGGTGTTAGGAAATTTTTTTTAAGCCCACAGTTCCTGAGGGCATTCATACAAGTTTCATTCTCCATGGCTAATTCATCCTCTTCCCCATGCTCCCGCTCTCTCCATTCAATCACCATTTTTCTCGGTTGCCTGCATCAACATGATCAAAACCCTTGATTAGATCTCTGTCATGCTTAAAAATTCACTTAAATTACTCACAATTCAGAAATTTTGGGCGAAAAATTCGGTTCCGCCGTTGGCGCGGGCCCTGTGTATATAAAAGCCCATTGGCACGGGTCCATGCCTGATACCCGCGCCGATGGGCGGAGCCCTAAATTTTTAGAATCCTTCCACAAAGATCCAATGAGCAATGGAAACTATTAAGAAATGGATTAAAATGGAGTACAAGGAAGCGCCTCTTACCTAGAACAGACGGGAATCTGAATGGTAGCCCGGATCAGTTGCAATCGCCATCAGAAGTTTGCACACAAATGGACCACTATTGTTCTCCAATGAGGTAAATAGTAAAAGTAATTTTATTTTTACCATTTGAGACTTATTTATAACTTTTTGAACTCTAATTAGGTTTAAAAAGTCATTTTTATTAATGTTTTAATATACTTTGTCAAAAATGGATTTTACACTTGCCTCGATGTGCAGTGACAGGTTTTTACGCGACTAAAACGGTGAAACGAGTTGTATTTTATACTTTTTCGGACTCGGTAAAAACACGAAAAAGTAACTTTAGAGTCATCTTTTAGCTCTTTTCTGACTCTCTAAACATGAAAATATTGCCGAGGCCCTTGTCATTTCGATCTCGTTAAAATGGACACGAAACAACATCTACCCAGTATACGTTTACCCCTTTTTCGGGCTAGGATAGATTATTTACGAAAAAGGAATACCCTAGCCTATCCTGACTAGGAGGTTTTCTCAGACATAGTTTTCTACCTTTCGGATTTGAGGAACTATTTACGAAAAGGGACAATTGGAGTTTACTTTTCAGCTGTCTTTTCAAACTCTTTAAACATGAAAAGACGCTGAGTTCTTCCTTTGTCAGACTCGTTAAACCCTGATGACATCAGATTCAGTCGAAATGACGTTATTCGATTCGCTCCTTCCTAGGGCTCGTTAAATGTACTAGGATGGACTTATATCACAAGCATATGCTATCCCCTTCAAGCTTGTCATAAAAAATAATTGGGGTACTTGCCAGAAATGGCGGGGAAAAATGGAACGAACATCATTGTCGTGTCGGCAGTATGTCGCTCTTGAACATGGCACTTGTCTACATTCGTGTCGGGTTGGGGACATCTCATCTCATTGTTCACTTGCCTCCGTGGGTTTGGGTAATCCCTTTTGACCTCTCATCTTCTCTTTGCTTTGTCACTATGACCTCTGATCTTTTGATGTCAAATACTACCAAGTCCACTGTCGTGTCGTTCATATGTTCAAGAGAAGTTTACCTCTGCAAATATCAACCTCCCTCTGATTCTCATCTGATCGTGATTCACAAAAACATTATGTTTCTCTGTCTCGTGTTGATGATGTGGGAAACACTATGGCCCACCTTCGATCAAGATCACTTCCTGTCGACTCCAGCTCATTATCTGGGAAGCTGATCTAGAGACTCCCTTCTGGTACCTTGGAACCTGCATGCCTCAATGGCAGGTTCTTCGCATTCGACGCGAGGTTTTCATCATTGACCTCCGATCGAGTGATTCTATGGGTGTTCGACGCCAGCTCATTGATTCACATGCCGTAGATTGTACCTATAGTACCTTGAGGGCCATCGTCATTATTGGTGGTACCTCTCGCGTCTGTTAACAGCTTTCATCATTGGCCGGTAACGTACGATGTTCTCGCATGTTCGACTTCGGCCTCACATATCTACATGCTTGAAATTGTACCGTGTTCGTGTCGAGATGGAGTGCAAGACCCTCGATTGTGTCTCGTTATAATCCAAAGGCGAGTTTGTGGATTATTATGATTAGTAACATGACTCACCACCGGATGGCTGCGACCATACCGAGTCTATTTATCGATCCTCACCGGATGGCCGCGCCCATCCCTGATCCGATTATTGTATACTCTATTATGGATGGCCGCGCCCATACCACAATTATATCATGTATCTAAGATATCGCTTGTATTTCTCCACAATGTGTTTTCCGATCCAAGGTGGAGTCTTCAAATAAGACGTTCGTAAGGGTGTTAAAGAAATCTCTCTCGGGCCTCATGCTTTAGGGGGCATCCGTTACACAATAATTTGTCACCGTCCCTGCAATCCCCGTCCCGCACATTGGAGGGCTCATTCTGTGAGCTGTGAGCAGTGACATGGCTTGAAACCACTTTCATGACATCCCTCTGAACAAGAGATTTCATTGCCTTGAAGAAATCTCCTTGTGAAAAACCCTAAAAATGGCCCTTTTAGCATTGGCGCGAGCAGGCAGTTCATTACCCGCGCCAATGGGGAAAATACTTCAAAGAGGCCGCGCCAATTGGCGCTCTGTCCCAGAGTCGCACTCGCACCAGCCAATTTGAGCAATGTTTTTTAAAAATAAATGGCGGAACTTTCGTCCTAACAAATCCCTGGACTGCTATCTATCTTGAGTTGGGAGGTTTGGCTACAGATTTCCATAGAGAGGAAGTGGTTTGCCACCTCTCATGGAAGATTCCTTGAAGATAGGGCCAATCCCACGATTATAGGGATCCCAACTCCCCTTCCTCCATATATAAAAGCTTGCCCATCTCCATTGCAAGCTACTCTTCAAGTTCCCAAATTCCCAAGAGCCTTATGCTGCAAGAGCCTCCATTATTCCCTTAAGGCCAAATTCAAGCAAGGAGACTATTGTCAAGAGCTGAAGAGAGAGTTTGTCCCATCCTTGATAGGATTTTCGAGACGTGTTCTGCTGGCGAGCCTCCGAAGGAGAATTCAACGAAAGAACTATGGTTGTAATTTTCCTTTGATTGATTATTAATGAACGACTATTGGTTATGGTTCCACTCTTGTAGTTATAATGATGAGTTATGCCTTTTCTGACTGAAATATTATTGCATCTAATGGATTTTACTCTCGTGTTTTTGTTGTTTCTTGCATGTGCAGGTGTCCTATCACGGGGATCGTGGGGATCGTGATTTGCCAAAGCTAAGGAACGGGAGCGCTACCTCTTCTACAAGCAACAACGTTGGATTCCAGGTAAGCCTTCATCGCTAGTTGGTTTATTTTCAATTAGGAACCTACGCTATAGCGTGTTTTATTGTTGCTAGACCCGGTCTGGGCTAGTAGGGATCGCCTCTATCCGCAGAGGGGATTTACCTCCACAACACCAGGGGATGCATAGTCTGTGAAATGTACTAATTGTCACATGATACATGATCAACTAGCAAATCAACATCATAATGGAGTACATATATTTTTGCAACAATGGAGAATCTTGATTTATACAACAACAACAATAAATGTTTTTCTATGCAAACCCTTGCTACACAGAATCCAACACACATGGTTTCTTGCCCCAGCAATTTGAAGCATCATCATAAACATCCATCAATTTCTCTAGCACCATACACTTTTCCTCATGGAGTATTGATAACTATTGCAATAAACCAATGTCAGACATAAACATGATGATATCCTTCAAGAGGATCATAATGCAAACAATATGATGGTCTAGAGATTTATTCTATTTTCTTTTTCTTCAAACTTACTAATTGCCTCATGGAGGTTTTCAGCCAATGAATCTGTCTCAAGCGTCTCAATGGAGGTTTTCACTTGAGATATTTTATTTTCTCTCTTTTATTTTTCTTTTGTTGATCAAAGATTCAAAGGATTGGGAGCTTTAATGCTCTCAATCACATATAGTTACTTGCTTATTGAATCTATGAATTCATCCCTAAAAAGGGGTTTCCTGTAAATATTTAGCCCATAACCATTTACTTATAGTGGTATTTATTCCTCATCAACATTTTTTATATTGACAGATCCATTATCATAACATTTCTCCACCATTTAAGGCCCTGACCATCTAGTCATGAGTCTTCCCTTGAATTCCTTAAACCTAGAGTCATACAAGGGTGTTCTCCAATGCTTTGTTAGTAACCTATACCTGCCCAATTGTATATGGGTAGTAGGGAGTGGAATTTCAATGGCGATTGTGATGTTGATTCATTATCACTTCAACAAGGTTGGACATAAAATAGGAGCCTTGATAAGTTACTAACTCTCTTGGAAAACGAAAGTTGTAGAAAAATTTTTCTCTCAAGAACTCATCTAACTTATTTTATGTTCTTGTGTTTAATAATTTCACTTCAACCCATTTAGTTAGGTCATTAGCACATAAAAATGATGTACTTTTTCTATTTGTATGGGGGATCAATACAAACTATGAATTCCATCCTCCATTTCTCAAATGGCTCAAAATAAACATGAGGTTGAAGGGGAATTTCATCCTTTTGAGTAGGCCACCTAATCTAAAAATGGAGAACTTATCCTTCCTAAAAGTGATAATTCTATGACACTTTGCAAGGGAAAATGGGTCTTATAACAAAACATGTTTTCAAAGGTCTCTTCAAGTTATGAGTTAGTTTTTCATCTAAAATTAACCATAAGAAACACCTCATAAATCAATTCATACAAGAATTCATAAGAGAAACAACAAATAATTTGGTGAAATATTTCACCCCTCCTAGGCTACATCTATGGGCCTGCTAACATAGCTAGACCGCTCCATATATTCAATGGAAAAGGGTACATAAAAATTTCCTGACAAAACAAGTGCCTATTTCCACTTCAAGGAAATGTTATCCTGTAACGAAATCTCACTCTAAAAATCATGACAACTTATAGTCAGTCATGAAAACATCAACAACACAAGGTGTCTCCTACAAAGACCATATACCCCGTCTGAAAATGAGCATAGAAGTACTTCAATTCCACATTGAAATACAAAAAGAAATCTTTCCTCTAGAAGACATAGTGAGAAAAGACTAGATGAGATAAGCCCTACAAGTAACATCTGCTGCAGTAACCATATAAAGGTAAGAAAACCCCTACAATGCCTTCTCCATGCTCAAACAACTTCAAGAACTGCTCCAAAGCACTGATTGATCCATACACCCATGGACTTGAACCTGCAAAAAGTCTCTCCATATGTGATAAAATTAGCAAAAAAATTTCACCATTAGATCCAGAATGTCCAAAAACCCATAGGTAGACTATTATTGATCTAAAAAAGGCAAAAGACTCACCAATTTATGGCTTCCTTTTCTCTGAACCAAGTTCTTCTGCTATTCATCCTACAATTCAGATAAAAAATCTAACTGTCCTACAAATTATCCTTGTTTTCCACTACGGAGGTGACCAAATCACCTGCTGAAGGTGCAATTTATTGGACAATTTAAATTCCTAATGACCCTTAAGTGCAGAATATTGAGGCCACATGTGCCATTCGATCAGGGGCTGGGGCTAATCGCCCACCCCCATTAGCCTTGGCCCCTTAACCTCCGTGTCTTGGTCATATTCATACCCATGGGGCCGAGGGTCGAGCCAACGACCCACCCTTTCTGTCGGAGCGCCCTCTTCTCCTTATGTCGGGGTCATATGGTGCTCATAAGCCCTGCGCCCAAGTCTTAACCTTTTCCCCGCTCTGCCGATTGCGTCGAGGTCCTAAGTAGGTCCAGGTGATTGAGGATAGGGACAAACCTAAGCCCCTCATCCATTGGCATTTTTCTGGTTGGGTTATGGTCCTATGGGAGATGTTGTGACCAAGGGCCACGATAAGGTCCCGAGCCCCCCTTGCTTGGCACTGTGGTTTGGTCGTATGGTGAGTTGGTGATCGGGAGCTGGGGCTGAAAACCTGACCCCTCCTCCAAAATTGCGCCAAGTTAAAATTTAAAAAGCGCCAAAACCCTATGGTGTTAAGAACCATGACTTAGGCAGACTAGTAGAGCACTGCGTTAGTAGATCAGAGGTCTAGGGTTTGAGCCCTTCCCAGGTTGTCTGACCCCTACCATAATTTTGGCCAAACGTGGGGTGCCACGTGGTGGCCTCTGGTTAGGCCACGTGGCACCCTAATTGGTCCACCACAAAAATCACAAACTAATCAAACTACGACAATTTGACCAAAACAAGGCTGCCACTTGGTAAAATCTCATTGGTCCATACCTGCACAATGGGATGATGATGTCAGCAGCACGGTAACCCAGTCAACAAACCTGCTAATTTTTTTAGCTGTTGGGCCAAACAATCATAACGTGATAACTTGAGCATATGATATCGGATTGAGGTGAAATGAATGTTGTTGGATTCATAAAAACAAAAAATTTGAATTGATGCCGGTTTGGAAACATTTTGGGCACTTTCGTTTTTGAGATAAAATTTGATCATCGGATCATACCTCACCACTAGGAGCTTTTGGAATCCAAAAGTTTACTTCTCGTAGTAAATAAAATGAGGCTGAAACTCAAAATTACCCAAAAAATCAATCCATATTTATCTATTTTCAAATGGCCTACTTCAAGCTCCAATCAAGGCACTTCACCTATCTTCTTCATGAAGACCTACTATCCTACCAAGAATCTAGCCAAAAATCTTATTGTTGATGCTAGAACAAAAACATTGATGAGTGGAATATGAACATTATCTTCAACTCCTCTTTCACAGCTCGAAACAACTTCATCTTGAAGTTCAATTGTTGAAGACAAAATTGACTTTCCATCTTGGAAATCAGAAGCAGTACAATTCTTGTCACGCATTGAAACAAACTTGCTTTACCGTCCTCAAAATGAGCTTGTACCCACAAGTACACTACTGAAAAAATTCAATGACATAATTGGATTTACCTACAAAAACATATTCATATTGTACAATCTTAAATAAAGATTCTATTCAGAACAAGTTTCATCTTGAACACTTGCATTAGTGACTACATGGCAAACTTGTAGACAAACTTGGATGACAAACATTGTACATTCCAAAAGTCCTCAAACTTTGGACCTATAAATAAGCCAACTACATATCATTTTAATGAAAAACATACTTGTTGCACATAGTGATTATTATTGTTCACTTTACAAAAGAACCCAAAATAGGTAAACAACAAGTATTTTAAAATTTACAAAGCAACTACATGAACATTCTACCCAATATTTGCCTCTCCTAGGCTTATGGGTTGTCTTTTTGCATCAACTTTTCTTTTAAGGTTGATCTAGGAATGTCGCGAGTCATTTTTTCCACCTGTTGCTTCCCTTGCATTGGTTTTCACAATCTCTTTTCCCTTCTTGGAATGAAGCTCTAGATGTAATTTCCAACATCGTTCATTCCCATTCCCATGCATCTTAAAATGGGTACAAAAGTACTCTCTTACTTGCCGATAAGGAATTTCTCAAGTGTGAAGTAGATTCATCATGCTTGATGCCAAGAATCTGATCCATTATTTTGACCATTACCATGCGCTTCTCACAAACAACCACACAATGGTCAAATGCATCACGAAAAGTGAAAGGATACTTGTTCCACAAATAGTAAAAATTATGATCATTTGGAAAACACCCATGAGATTTATATCTTTCCCTCGAGTTGCATCTTTGACGATGTGGACTGGATGATGACATGCAAGGTCCTTTAAAGCATTCATACCTTTTAGGGAGCAAATGAACATTGTCACCACCATCTTGGTGTGACATATCATCCTATGATGATTATTGTGCCTCAAACTGTTTAGAGCATTCTCCAAATTGTCTTTGACCATATCCCAGTCCTTGATATTTTGGTCTCTCTTGTACCATAATTGGATTAGTGATCCCTTGGCCATTGATGTCAAGGCCTCCTCCTTCATAACCCATTTTAGATAGCAGATTCATACCAATGGCTTTGGCATGTTTTTCAAATGCTGCAAATGAGGTGTTATGAACATAAATGGAAGGATTTGAACTTTAAATGCTTATTATGTCCTTGAACTTTCCATTCATCTCTCTTGCTTCATATGATGATGGCGACTTTGTAAATGACTCTATCCACCCACTCTTACAAACAGGCATATGATGAGAATCTTGGAGATGCTTACAAAATGCACATGCATCAGTTTCCTCATATGGTCTATAATATCATTTTGAACCATGCCCACATATTGGCTTCACTTTGGAGGTTTCCTTTGCTATCACTAGATTGGAACTTTCAACAAATTGTTCCTCAAGCACATGTTGCAACTGAAGGCACATATGCCTCTTCTCCTCTTCAACAATTTCTAACATTCTTCTTAGTTAAATTTCCTCCATACAAAGAGACAAATTCATATCCTCTAGCTCTTGGAGACTCTTCTTGCCCATTCTTGCAACTTAGTTAGACCTTGCTTTGATACCACCTGATCTGAAAATATAGGAGAACTTCTCCTTCCTAAAAATTATCATTCTCCAACACTTTGCAAGAAAAAATAAGTCTTATAACAAAGCATGTTTTCCAACGTATCTTCAAGTTATGAGTTAGTTTTTCATGTAAACTTAACCATACGAAACATCTTATTAATAAACTCATATAGGTATTCATGAAGAGCAACAACAAATAATTTGGTGATAGAGTTCACCCCTCATGGGCTACATCTCTGGGTCTGGCAACATAGCTAGACCACTCCATATATTTAGTAGAAAAGGGTACATAAGAGTTTCCTGACAATAAAGTGGTTATTTCCCCTTCAAGGAAATGTTCTCCTGGAAATAAATCTCACTCTAAACATCATGACAACCTACAATTAGTCATGAAAACATCAACATCACAAGGTGTCTCCAACAAATACCCTATACTCCATCTTAAAATAAGCATACATGAGCATACAAGTACTTCAATTCCACATTAAAATACAAAAAGAAAGCTTTCCTCAACAAGACATAGTGAGAAAAGAATAGATGAGCTGAATGTTGAGATTCAACAAGATGAGGATCCTAGTGAAAATTAAGCACCTACATTAGATGGGGCCCACGGGGTATTTTTAGGTGCATGTCTATTTTTAGAATGGTGAGAAAATTCTATTTATAGCAGGAGTCTATTTTAGAATGGTTAGAAAATTCTATTTATAGATGAGGTTCTATTTTTAGATGCATGTGTGAAGTCTATTTATAGTTCACATGTCTAAATATAGAATGCATGTCCATTATTATTATCTCTTAATAATAATTGGACAATAAATATTAATCTATTCTCTTGAAGCTCTTGATTTCAGTTAACTAAAGTGACAAACTAGTAAGCTGAAGGACTTTAGAGTTCTAAGGTTGGTTGGTGGGACATGCAAGTGGACTTAGTTGTAACTGAGTGATTCAAAGTTGTAACAGAGTTGGATGTGTATTTATGTGAGTTGTAAAGTAGTTTAACTCAGTTAAGTGAGTTAAAATCAGTTAACTAGTTGTAACTAAAGATACACTAGTGAGAGATCAATGAATAAATTAATAAATTAATTCACATGGAGTGATCTCACATGCAACTGAAGATTTACTACTGTTAACTACATGCATGTCAGATCCAGTGGAGACCCAGTTGAGAGATAGGTGAAAGGGACATTTTGACTATCAGTTGTGACATTAGTGGGTGCACTCATGTAACCACACACAAATTGGAGATTCCAATGAGGATTGCGTAGTCAAGGCAAGGAAAGATCTGATTCATTCAGGGATTGTGATCAACAAGGATTGCGCAGTGGAGGCAGGCTGTCAGGAGGTAGTAAATTAGCGCATGTATTTGCCAATTTTTGTATAACAGTGTGAGATGATTATATATTGTACTAAGAGCTCTTGGATTAGAGTTTTGTATGAGATTGTTTCATGATCCATGATATATACATAATATATGATAGTGGGGTTTTTAGCTTTATGCTTTCTCGGTAAAAACATCTGTGTTATGTGTGAATGATATTTCTTCATGTGTTGCGATTGACGATCGTGTATAAAATTTACACAAAGATTTTTGTAGAAGTGATTTTGTATTTAACAATGGCATATAATTGTTAGATCAGGAGAATCCAGGCAATACATAATTTGTATTAAAATTTCTACATGGTATTGGAGCAAAGAAGATTGCAATTTTGAAGCAATAGCTGAGTTTGTTGGTGGAAACAATTTGAATTTCCTGCAAGAATTTATTGGTGCGACAGTTGAGTAAACATCGAAATGGCTTTCAATGGCTTGCGGCTAGAGTATGCACTTGAGTGAAGCTTGAACTACATTTCCAGGAAGGACAGGATGGAGGCGGTGCTTGAAGAAAATGGCTTGAAGGAATTCATCAATAGTGATGTTCTTAAGCCCATTTCGACGGATGTTGCATTACTTGACTCATGGCAAAAGAAAGTAGCGAAGGCGAGAAGGATTCTGTTGGAAGATGTACGAGACCACATTGCCTCAAGACTTCATGGGAAAGCCACTCCATTTGCTATGTGGAAGGATTTGACATATCTTTTCCAAAGCAGCAACAACCATAGGAAATTGGCGCTGAAGGATAAACTCAGAAAGATCAAGATGGAGAAGGGCGACAATATTCCTAGGTATCTCACAAAGTTTGTCCAATGTAAGGATGAATTGGGGAGTGTGGGAATCATGGTTTCTGATGATTATTTGGTGAGCTTGGCTCTCTTGGGACTTCCTAGGAGTTGGCACAGTTATCAAGACTCTGTTAATGAATGGGAAAAACTGTCGGATTGGGAATGACTGTGGTCGGATCTAGTGCAGGAGGAGTTCAGGCAGAACACCAGAGATGTCTCTTCATCAAAGCATGATGATGAAGATGATTGTGCTTTGGCTTCCAAGGCAAGGAAAGGAAAGGGGAAGAAATTCCACTCAAAATTCGAGTCTATAGGCAAGAAACTAGATTTGTCCAAGGTGAAGTGTTTTCACTGTCACGAACATGGGAATCTTGCCACTAACTGCCCACAGAAAAAGAAGAACAAGAAGGATGTTGGAGCTGCAGCTGGTGAGGCCCTTGCCTCACAATTTGAACTTGATTTCTCTTTGATTTCATGCTTGGTTTCAAGCACAATGGGATCGGTGTGGTATCTTGATAGTGGTGTTTCCTTCCATATGACGGGAGATAAGGAGCTTTTCAGTGACTTGGAGGAGAAAGATCTCCAAATGCATATAGAGATGGGCGACGATGGAAGATACGGTGCGACTAGAATTGGTACCATTACCTTTGAGAGGGAGTCAGGTAAACCATTTCAATTGAAATATGTTATGCATGTTCCAGGTTTGAAGAAAAACTTGGTCTCAGTCGCGATGTTGGAGGACAAAGGCTATGACGTTGTTTTCAACGATGGAAAAGCTTTCCTGGGACATAAATCAATGGGTCAAGCCAAGAGGATAGGGATTCAAGTTAATAATCTCTACAAGCTGGAGGTAGAAGGATGCACTGCAACGATGGGTAAGGCAGAAAAAGTGGTGAGTCGGGATGAGGGAAAATTATGGCACAGGTGATTGGGCCATCTTCATCATGGAACCTTGAAAGTCATGCAACAAATATCTACTGGACTTCCAGTGGGAACACTTGCTCAATTAGATCAATGCAAGGGTTCCACCATGGGGAAGTATGTAAAGTCTACCTTTCATGAAAAGGAGAACTATGTTTCGGTGATCATGGAGAGAGTTCAGATAGACGTGTGTGGACCATTCTCGGTTGCTTCAACAACAAAACACAAGTATTATGTTATTTTTGTTTACGAATTTTCTCGTAAATGCTGGATCTTCTTCATGCATAATAAGGATCAAACATTCTCAAAGTTCCATGAGTTTAAGGTGAGAAAGAGTGGGGGAAGCAAGTGAAGGCTCTGAGGAGCAATAATGGTGGAGAATACATATCGAATGAATTCAAAGACTTATGTATCAAAGAAGGAATTTGAAGAGAACTCATAGCACCTCATAACCCACAACAAAATGGGGTCGCAGAGAGGAAGAACAGAATGATCGTGGGTGTTGCACGAGAGATGCTGCATGATCAGGGCCTACCAATGAATTTGTGGGTGGAAGCATGCAACACTTCGGTTTATGTGCAAAACCATTGTCCTCATAGAGTACTTGGCATGAGTACACCTGAAGAAGCTTTTACTAGTAAGAAACTGGATGTTTCTCATTTTAAGATTTTTGGCTCATATGTTTATGTACATGTGACCAAGAACGCTAGGAAGAAGCTGGAGTCGACTACTGAAGTTGGGATATTTGTGGGGTACACAGAAACACCCCATAATTATCATGTGTATTTTCCTAACAATAAGATGACTGTTATGCGATGGAATATAAAATTTGATGTGGGGAAATCCATGCAGTTGTCACTTGAGAGGGAGCTATACTTGCATACAGAAAAGGAACTGTTGGTTCCCAAAGATGAGTCTCTAGATGTGGATTAGCCATAGGAGGAGGTTCATGGAGTGGAGGAGTCCACTCACACAGAGCCAAACATCAGAACTGGAAGAAGGCGTACCACAGAAGCTGAGAGGCAGAAGCTTGATGCGGCACAGAATGTAGGATTCCCTACTTCACAGCGCAAACATAGACAGTCTCCTAACCAATTCACTGGATACATGGCTCTCATGAGAAAATGTATTGTGACTGAGCCATATTCCTTTCAGGAAGCAGTGCAGGAGCCCACATGGGTAGATGAAATGCTAGAGGACTATGACTCCATTGTCAGAAACAATGCTTGGGAAATTGTTCCAAGGCCGGTTGATAAATCAGTGGTAGGTTCAAGATGGATCTACAAGGTAAAGAAAGTTGCTGATGGGAGTGTTGAAAAATACAAGGCCAGATTTGTGGCCTAAGGCTTCTCACAGATTGAGGGGATTGATTATGAAGAAACCTTTGCACCTTTCACACACTATTCTTCCATAAGGACCATCCTTGCTCTCTCAATGCATATGGGTTGGCATATTCATCAGATGGATGTGAAGATTGTGTTCCTTAATGGGATCATTGAGGAAGAAGTGTACATTGAGCAGCCTGAAGGATTTGATATCTTCAACAGCGAGTCACATGTGTGTAGACTCAAAAGAGCATTGTATGGGTTGAAGCAAGCACCCTGTGCTTGGTACACTCGGATCGATAGCTATTTCACCGGACTTGGCTTCACCAAGAGTGAGGCAGATGCAAACCTATACTAAATTGTGTTGGAGGGTAAGATTTTAATCATTGTTATTTATGTTGATGATTTAATACTGACTAGTGATGAGTAGCTGATACACTCATGCAAGGAGGACCTTGCAAAGGAGTTCGAGATGAAGGATATGGGCCTCCTTCATTATTTCCTTGGATTGGAAATATGACAGCGAGAAGGTGATATTTTTGTGTCTCAAGGAAAGTATGCAAGGGAATACTGGGTAAGTTTCACATGGAGGGCCGCAAACCCATGGATACTCCTCTTCTAGGAAACTGGAGGAAAGAGGACACTACATCTGGAGAGGTAGTGGATGCTACTTTCTATCAACAGTTAGTGGGTTCGCTAATATATTTAGTGAATACAAGACCAGACATATATTGTGCGGTGAACCAACTTAGTCAAGCGATGGTTAAGCCTACCAAGATCTTTTGGAAGGCGTGCAAGCATGTCCTGTGATACCTTTGGGGCACATCTGAGTATGGCTTATGATATAGACAAATGGATAAGGTGAAGTTGCATGGCTTCACCGATGCAGATTGGCTAGGCAGGCCAACGGACAGAAAGAGAACATCAGGAGAGGCCTTTAGTGTCAAATATACAACTATTTCCTGGTACAGCAGGATACAAAGATCTGTGGCATTCAGTTCAGCGGAAGCTGAATACATGGCAGAAAGTCAAGCTGCATGTGAGACTATCTGGATGAGAAAGATCCTGGTTGGTTTGTTTGGTTCTCATTTAGATCCTACAATGATTCATTGTGATAATTAGAGTTGCATTAAACTCTCGATTAATCCCGTGTTTCATGATAGATTTAAGAATATAGGTATCCGATATCATCATATCAGAGATTTTGTGCAGCGGAAGATCATGTTGCTTCAGTACATTCCTACGGAAGGTCGGGATGCAAATATTTTGACGAAGGCATTCACTAGGAGAAAATTCAAATACCATAAAGACAGGATCGGGGTGAAGGATAATCCCTTTCTTATTGAGAGGGAGTATTGAGATTCAATAAGATGATGGTCCTAGTGAAAATTAAGCACCTACACTAGATGGGGCCCGTAGGCTATTTTTTGGTGTATGTCTATTTTTAGAATAGTGAGAAAATTATATTTATAAATGAGGTTTTATTTTTAGATGCATGTGCGAAGTCTATTTATAGATCGCATGTCTAAATATATAATGCATGCCCATTATTATTATCTCTTAATAATAATTGGACAATAAATATTAATCTATTCTCTTGAAGCGCTTGATTTTAGTTAACTGAAGTGGCAAACCAGTTAGCTGAAGGAATTTCGAGTTCTAAGGTTGGTTGGTGGGACATGCAAGTGGAATTAGTTGTAACTGAGTGATTCAAAGCTGTAACAGAGTTGGATGTGTAGTTATGTGAGTTGTAAAGTAGTTTAACTCAGTTAAGTGAGTTAAACTCAATTGTGCTAGTTGTAACTAGTTGTAACTAAAGATACACTAGTGAGAGATCAGTGAATTAAATATTAAATTAATTCACATGAAGTGATCTCAAATGTAACTAAATATTTACTACTGTTAACTACATGCATGTCAAATCCAGTGGAAACCTAGTTGAGAGATAGGTGAAAGGGACAGTTTGAATATCAGTTGTGACATTAGTGGGTGCACTTATGCAACCACACACACATTGGAGATGCCAATGAGGATTGTGTAGTCAAGGCAAGGCAGGATCTGATTCATTCAAGGATTGTGATCAGCAGGGATTGCACAGTGGAGGCAGGTTGTCAGGAGGCTGTAAATTGGCACATGTATTTGCCAATTTTTGTATGACAGTGTGAGACGATTGTATATTGTACTGAGAGCTCTTGGATTAGAATTTTGTATGATATTGTTTCATGATCCATGATATATACATAATATATGACAGTGGGGTTTTTAGGTTTATGCTTTCCCGGTAAAAACATCTATATTATGTGTGATTGATCTTTCTTCATATGTTGCAATTGGAAATCGTGTTTGAAATTTCTGCAAAGATTTTTGTAGAAGTGATTCTGTATTTAACAGTGGCATATAATTGTTAGATCAGAAGAATCCAGGAAATACATAACCTCTATTAAAATTTCTACACTAAAACCTACAAGTAAAAACTGTTGTAGTAACTATATGAAGGTTAAAAAACCCCTACAAGTCCTTCTCCATGCTCAAACACCTTCAAGAACTATTCCAAAAAATTGATTGATACATACACCCATGGACTTGAGCCTACATAATGTCTCTTTAGATGTGCCAAAATCAACAAATATAGGTCACCATTGGATCTAGAATGTCCAAAAACCCCTATTTAGACTATTCCCGTGCTCCAAAAGGCCAAAAACTCACCAATTTATGGCTCCCTTTTCTTTGAACCATGTTCTTATGTTATTCATCCTAAAATTCAGATAAACGGTCTAGATGTCCTACAAATTTGCCCTTTTTTCTGTTGTGGAGAAAAAAATTTGGCCTACTGAAGGTGAAATTTGTTGGACACTTTAAATTCCCAATGACCCTTAAGTGCATAATATTGAGGCCAGATGGGTCATGCAACCAGGGGTTGGGGCTAAATGCCCTCCCTCGTCGACCTTGGCCTCTTAACCTCTAGGTCATGGTCATATTCAGAACCAGGTCTTAACCTCACCTCTTCTCTGCTCCACTGGTTGTCTCAAGGTCCTATGCTGGTCAAGGGGATTGAGGGCTAGGGCCAACCCTAAGCCCCTCATCCATTTGCGTTGTTCTAGTTAGTCTACGATCCTATGGGAGATGTTGTAACAGTTGAAATTAATGGAGAAAGTTTGTTTCACGGTTGTGTGTGTTTCATAGTTTAGATTTAGTTCCTATTTTCTAGGAGATAGTTTTGATCTCCCTAAATTGAATGTAATATTATTTGTTTCTTATTTTTATGATCAATGGAATAGAGTGGTACTTCTTGGGAAGTCTCCATGTGTAGCTCGTCTCACCTGTGAGATGCTAGTTTTAGATTGTACATTTCTTTCTTATTTTACTTTCCATTTTTTTTTATGGAATTAGAGATCTGTGTGAGTTGTGTCTGTGGTGAGTTGAGCCTTTGTGGCTAAGATCAGAGAGCACGGAGAAGCTTCTATTGGAGGTGACAGAGGATTACAATATAAATTGCTGGCACAATTGAGAGGTACGTTGGTACAATATTTTTTTTTGTGTGACAAAGTGCTGATTTTTTTCTGAATAAACCTGATCAGTGCACCCCCAAAAAAAAGAGGTCGTGTTGATCATTACTGGTGATACATAGGGAAAGAGTATTGATCAACGCTGATGGTTAGTACTAATACCCGTGTTGATAGCAAAAACTTATAGAATTTTTCTTCAACGCGACTTGCAAAAACGTGAACTGGCACTGGTGTTTTTTGCATATTAGAGGCAGCCCAAGACCCATTTATACCTGGGTTGGTGGTCCTGTCTAGCGTTTTTTTTTTGTATATTGAAGGTCATTTGTCTAGTGTTAGATCCATAGATCAATTTTTGGAGGATCTAGAGGTGGATCCGTAGATCGACTGTTGGAGGATATGGTGTTAGATCCGTCGATCGATTATTGGAGGATATGGTGTTGGATCCGGAGATCAATTGTTGGATTACTAGATTTGTAGATTGGACCAGTGGATCTGTTATTGGAGTCGTGGATCTATTGATCAGAAAGCTACTGGTGGTGCTCATAAATTAATACCAGGGAACTGTTGAAATTTTTTTTTCACAATGAATAATCACATTGCAGAGACATACCTTAATGAAAGAAATAATCTCGATGAGTCAAATTACACTAACTGGAAGTTCAAGTTTCAGACATTGCTCAAGGGTTCTAGTGTGTACAATTTCAAACAAAGATGAAGCAAAGATGATTACAGTCGGTGGTGCCGTAACTGCATCAATTCAATATTGGAAAAAGAGGGAAAATAAATCGAAGGTGTTGTTGAAGATGTTTGTAAATAACAACATAATCCCTCATATCCGAGACTGAAAAAACACCAATGATATTTGGGTGACACTCAAGGATTTGTATGAAACGAAAAAATAAAAATAATGTGGTGCTTCTGAAGAGTAAGCCTTCTATCCACTAGAATGGAAGATAATGAATCCGCTGTTGCATTCATCTCATGGATTAAAGAACTGAGAGACAAGTTAGGAGACATAGGGGAGAAAGTATCTGACACTGATATCGTCACAATTACCTTAAATGGCATGACATAGGATTATCAAATGTTCATTATAGGGTTTTCAACAAGGGAGAAATCTCCCACCTTTGAAGAGTTGACAGGGATTTCGATGTAGGAAGAAGAGAGACGCAAGGATATGAAGCCTCAAAATGCAGATCTGGCATTGGTGGCAAAGAAAAATTTCTTCAAAGGGAAAATAGGAGGAGGGCATAAAAGCGGTGGTCCATCTCAGGAAAAACCACTTCAAGGTATGTCATTTGCTAAAAACAATTTAGGAATTAAGGGTTTTTACTTTGGCAAAACTAGTCATAATGCTAGAGATTGTTATAAAAATAAGAATGATGAAAACATACATCATGACACAAGAGGCATACAAAGAATTTTTCTGGCGAAGATCTAAATCATGATCTTAAATCATTTGTGTCTGAAGCTACTCTTTCTGCTGAGACCGATGAGGCTAAAACTTGGTTTGTGTATTCTAGAGCATCCACTAATATGACATGTAATAAACACTGGTATGAAAATTTTAAGGAGACCAGCAACGATGCTAACATCTACCTGGGAGATTGCAGAGCATATCAGATTAAAGGGTATGGAGATATTCTTATGATATTTCCTAGTGGTAATATCAAGAGCATCTAGAATTTCATGTATGTGCCTAGTATTAAAATGAATTCTTTGTCTCCATGATTACATATCGAAATTTAAAGGTAGATTTTTTCAAAACTTATTGTATTGTAAATGATGTTCTAGATCATCAGAAGTTGGTTGCATTAGGAGTAAGAGTTGGAGGCCTATATTAGTTGAATGTTACAAGCATGGTACATCAAGCTTTAACTTCAATGAGTATGACAACATAGAATCTTTGGCATCAAATGTTTGGTCAGATCAACCTTAATGAATTATTGCTACTACAGAAACAAGGTATGGTTGATGGAATTCCTATTTTAAGAAATGAACATATTGATTGTGAAGGTTGTGCACTTGGAAAAATGCACAGGGATGAATTCCCCTCTATCTTAAATAGGAGAAAGACAAATATACTTGAACTTGTGCATACTGATATTTGTGGACCTATGCAGACAAGGTCCTTAGGTGGAGCTTACTATTTCTTGTTATTTGTTGATGATTGCACAAGGTATACCTAGGTAAACTTTCTTATAAGGAAAAGTGATGCTTTCAAGTACTTTAAAGAATTTATAAATATGGTTGAAAAGCAGTGAGGGAAAGTCATTAAAATTATTCGCTCAGATCAAGGAGGAGAATACAGACTTGGGAACTTCATCAAATACTGTAGAGAACATGGAATAACACAAAAATTTACAATACCCCACACTCCACAACAAAATGCAGTTGCAGAAAGAAAAAACATAACTTTGGTGGAGTGTGCACGTAGCATGATGAAAGGTAAGAACCTATCCAATGGTTTTTGGGTAGAAGCAATTAGTACTACAACTTACTTAAATAGCATAAGTCCAACTAGGTGTCTTGATCTCAAGACTCCATTTGAGGCTTTGTATGGTTTTAAACTTGTAGTCCATCATTTGAGAGTTTTTGGTTCTAGAGCTTTTGCACATAATCCTAAGGAAGATAGGAAGAAATTGGATGCTAAAGCTATAAAATGCATATTTGTAGGGTACTATTCTGATTTCAAAGCATATAATATGTTTAATCCATCTACTCACAAGGTATTTTCTATTAGATATGTTATCTTCCATGAACATGTTGATGAATAGAATACGAAAAAAAATAATGAGGAGTGGCACATGCCTTTAGTGATTGATGACAACAATGACGAAGCCAAAGACAATCATTATTTACAATAGAACCAACAGAAAGAGGAATCTAGCGATGTGGATACATTCAGCAGTTGAGGTCCTTTCAGAGGTGAGCAAGAAATCACACATGACATAATTGAGGCATGTCCGCTACAAAGGAGATCAAGACGATAGACTCACTTACCTACAAGGTATACATATTATGCTCTTATGATTAGTGTTTTAAATGTTGTTGATCCCATGAGTTATAATGAAGCAAATCAATATGATGAATGGAGGTCAGCTATGAAATAAAACCTGGGAATTAGTTGAGCTGCCAAAAGGGAAAGAGCCCATAGGTTTTAAATGGTTATATAAACCTAAGTTCAAAGTATATGGTAGTGTAGACAAGTATAAATCTAGGTTAGTTTCCAAAGGGTACTCATAGAAGGAAGGGATTGATTATGAGGAGAATTTTTCTCCTGTAGCTAAGTTAAACACTATTAGGATGTTAATAGCTCTAGCTATAAAGTACCATTGGAGGTTACACCAACTAGATGTAAAATATGATTTTCTAAAAGGAGATTTGAAGCAAGAAGTATATTTAACACAATGTGAAGGGTTCATTAACAAGGGGCAAGAACACTTGGTTTGTAAATTAGAAAATACATTGTATGGGATGAAATAGATGCCCAGATCTTGGTATGAGAAAATAGACTCTTTCTTCTTACAACATGGTTATAAGAGAAGTAAAAATGATCCAAATAGGTATACCACGTTTGATTCAAAGGGGCAGATTGTATTGATTTCCTTATATGTTGATGATTTAATTGTTACTGGAAATTCTGATGAATTGGTTGAAGAAATTAAAGTGCAGATGTCACATGTATTTCAAATGAAGGACCTTGGAGAACTGCATTATTGTTTGGGTCTTGAAGTCTGGAGGGATTCTAGACAAAATTTTGTTACTCTAGGAAAGTATGTGAGGGAATTGTTGAAGAAATTAAGACTGGATTAGTGTAAAGCTGCTTCAGTACCTATACAACAAAATGTTAAATTTCAAAGTAATGATGGTTCTAAAGAGGTGGATGCTATATTGTACATAAAACTAGTTGGAATTTTGATTTATTTGACTACAACCAAACCTGACTTAGCATATTCAGTCAGTGTGTTGAGTCGGTTTATGACAAAACCTCTTGAAAATCATTAGGTGGAAGCAAAAGGTGTCCTAAGGTATCTTCAAGGAACCATAAATTTTGGCATTAAATATACTGATTCTTTTGATGTTATTATTTTTAGGCTATTCAAATTCAGATTGGGATGGAAATATAGACGATAGAAGATATGTAAGTGGGTATGATTTCAATATTGGGTCCTAGGTAATTTCTTGGAGAAATAAAAAACAGAGTACTGCATATTTATCATCAATAAAAGTAGAGTATCAAGCTGTATGTGCAGCCACTTGTGAAGAAAATTGGTTGAGAATAATTCTTCATGATACAGGAGAAGAAAAAAAGGATGCTACGATGATTAAATGCGACAACCAAAGTTCAATCAAGCTAGAAAATAATATTTTTTTTTCATAAAAACACAAAACATATAGATACTCAATTTCATTTTGTTAGAGAAAAGGTTCAGTCCAAAGAGATTTTTCTGGAATATTGTAACGCCTCTGAAAATGCTACTAATATCTTCACCAAGCCTCTGGAGAAGATAAAATTTGAATTGTTTAGGGAGATGTTAGGTGTGCAAGTGAATCCTTTCTCCATTAAAGGGGAGAGTTGAAATTAATGGATAAAGTTTGTTTCACGGTTGTGTGTGTGTCTTAGTTTAGATTTAGTTCCTATTTTCTAGGAGATATTTTTGATCTCCTAAATTGAATGTAATATTATTTATTTCTGATTTTTATGATCAATGGAATAGAGCGGTACTGCTTGGGCAGTCCCCATGTGTAGCTTGTATCACCTGTGAGATGATAGTTTCAGACTGTAAGTTTCTTTCTAATTTGACTTTCCATTTTTTATTAGTGACCAAGGGCTGGGCTAATGTCCCGAGCCCCCCCTGCTTGACGTCACGGTCTGGTCGTATGGTGAGTTGGCAACCGAGGACTAAGTTTGACAACCTAAACCCTCCTCCAAAATTGCGCCAAGTTAAAATTTAAAAGGCGTCGAAGCTCTATCGTGTTAAGAACCACAACTTAGGCGGACTGGTAGAGTGTTGCGTCAATATACCAGAGGTCAAGGGTTCGAGCCCTGCCCAGGCTGTCTAACCCAAACCATAATTTTGGCCAACTGTGGGGTGCCACGTCGCAGCCTCTGGTTGGGCCACGCAGGACACCCTAATTGGTCCACCACAAAAATCACGAACCAATAAAACTCTGATAATTCGACCAATATGAGGCTACCACTTGGTAGAACCTCATTGGTCTCTAACTTCACAATGGGTATGATGATGTTAGCAGTATGGTAGCCCAGTCAACAAACCTACTAATTGTTTTAGATGGTGGGCCAAATGATCAGAACTCGATATTCGGATTGAGGTGAAATGAACATCATTGGATTCAGAATGATGAAAAATTCAAGTTGATGCCAGTTTCGAAACATTCTAGGACCTTTCATTTTTGAGCTAAAATTTGATCACCAAATCACCTCCCCATTCTGTGGCATTCATCACATTGTGTAGTGTATCTTTGTGCACCTTTATGAAAAGTTGGCCATAAGTACCTTGCTCTTGAACATATGTTATCACTTCATTTTTTCAAGAGTATGATATCCAACCCTCGATATATCCTTCCTTGAAGTATTCATATTCATGCTACCATCATAGACAATCCTTCTATCAAGTACTAATCACCATAATTATCCATAGATTCAACATTAAAAATTTAAAACTCTTGCAGCATATAACAAACACTAGAAAGATAGTCATAAAAAAATAAAACATGCAACAATATTCAATATCCAAGACACGAAATTGACTCAACCCTTGGTAGTGTAACAACTTGTCACAATCTGGTCACAAACCCTAACAGTATATACCAATAAAAAACGGAAACCCAAAATGACCTTATAACACTATCTGCCATCATATATAATAATGACTACATCATTCAAATATGCAGTAGAAAAATTAGATCGCACCAGGTTAGAACCTTAAGCATACACATGAAATCATATGTGTTGGGCCATAATTGTAATCTATGGATAAATTACGCTTCCCTAGACAGGTGTTAGTCTAGAACAACAAGTGAAAGACTATACTACCATTTCTCCTAACTTAGAACAGATACACAGAGAGGATTGGAGGTATACTTGTTTCAGTCGCTTCCAAATGGCTCCTTCTGTCGCTTCTATTGCAACTTCAAATTCAAGTGGTTTGTGAGTTGAATGCTTCCTGCAAGAAAGAACATTGAAACAACAGAAGATGAAATAATATATATATCTATTCAAGCTATTTAGCTAAATCAGTTAAGCATAAACTACATTCATCAACCAAGATCTTACAATATGGAAAATCAAAGTTAACATAGATGCATGTAGGGAAAAACAAGAAGTACTCTTTATTGATGATAGAAGGAGAGGTTACAACCTAGTGATTGATTTGGAGTGACCTTCCAACATAGTTCCCAAGTATCATCACAACATAAATCTTTCCAGCAGTAGCTCTACAAACCAAGCTCTCAATTGAAAATTCTCCAACATTTCTCTACTCAAATTCTTCCTTCTCAAACACTTAGATCTGTGTTCAATTTATAGATGAAATGTAGGTTGTTTTTCAATCAATCGCTTTCCAAAAATAGGCAAGACATGTTTCCATTCATGTAGATGTCAAATGGACACTTGAATCCGAAGCTTGACATATGTGAACTCTTATAGAAGGCACTGTCCAAGTGGAGATTCTGGAACAATGAGAATTTTGCTCCCAATGTGACCAACTCACCTGTGAATGTCGGGAAGTGCTTTGCAAAGCAGCCTTGCATGGGGCTACCTGAATATGCAACGCACTTAGGCCCCTTAGAGCCTGCGTTGGTGAGCTCTCATATGCTAAATAATAAGCTTCAAACCATGGAAACCTTTGCTTGATGAAAGTCTTGCTTGATTTGTCTTGTTTCTTGTCTTAGGGCATGTAGCAACTGAAATGATAGGGAATGATAGACCCTTGATCATCGGTCCTAGAGATGATGCCCAGTTAACCAGGTCATTGGGAATGGTGCCCAAATTGACCTATAAAAATATGTTTGGCTACCATGTCTTTAAGAAACGTTATTAGGGTTTCAACATTATATGACCACTACTTTTAGTCTTTTGCATGAATGAGAAGTTATATAATAACAAACAGTTACTCTAACACTACTAATAAACATATATGGATGAACTAATATTTATCAAGCTAAAAAAAAGATAAATCAAAGATTGAAAAACAAATCTTCAAACCTTGTGCACCTCCTTCCTAACATGTAGATATGTCCACACATAGTGCTTCTACTATGGGTGCATTTTCAATTAACCTTCATGAAATCTCAAGATGTTGTCATATGCTCTCCTTGAGACCATGTTGAGCTCATTTTTAATTTAAGTCTCTTGCTTCTCCTTCTTCTTCCATACTTTGATGGGATGATCCCTGACATGCACATCTATTTTTGTCTTCTCGTCTGGTTTGCTTTGAATGACCTCCACCTTTTTACTATACTCCTTAAAGAAATTGGTCAACTTGTAATCTTTAGCCATGTGGCTAATACTATCACACATATAACATCTTATGTGCCCGAGAAAAAGGGAAAAAATTTCACATCTTCTATTGTTAATCTGCCTTACATTCCTACTCCTCTTTGCATAAAACTTGCAATCAACAACCTTATGTCCAAATTAATTGCATGAGCAATAATATCCATAAAAATAACTATTATACCTGACTGTAAATGATCTTCATGATGGGAAACATATTCCTTGATTGTTTTCTTAAGAAGGCTTTATATTCGACCACATCTTCTAATGTATATTCTACTGGGAAGGTCTTATCATTTTACTTCTAAAATCCGCTTCAATGTGTCCAATGAAACCTAAAGAAATTGATATCTCTTAAGAAGGTTGCAGATGATTTTCTTGATGAAGTTACTTTTATTGGCTCCTTTCTTGGTTCTTGATTCTGCCCCTTGTTCTTGCTTGCTTCCTTGCTAATCATGTTGCTACCATCTCTTGCTTTGGGCTTTCTAAATGCTGCTTCATTATCTCCTGTAGCTTCCTTTGAGCTAGATCTTCTATTTTATAACTCTTTTCTTGTTGAAACTACATTTTATTCCAGTTTTTCACAATGATTGAATTGTTACTTAAGTTTTTTTCCCATTACATATTTGATTATCCTTCATTCTTCTAGATGATTTTTCAATCTAATAGTTTCGTCTTTGAAGGCACATTCTTTGAAGGCACATTCCTTCTCATAAAAAAATTGCAATATATTATTTTGGCATTTTTTCTCAACTATGAGCCTTTCAATCCAAGATTCAAGTTCCACTATTCTAATTTTCTTTTCATCTTCAATTTTTTCCAGATCTTGATTTCTCCATTTGATGATCAACTCCCTTTGCACTTGGAGAATGAATTTCAACTGAATGATTATCATCCTCTTGGTTGATATTCTAAAGAACATCATCATCACTATTTGTACCAGGATATGGGAAAATAGATGTATAATGACCCTCACATTCACAATTTAAACAAAATATACCTGATTCACCTTCTTGTTTGTCTTCAAAATCCTTGATTAGTAAAAATAAGGGTTCTTTAGGATTTTAAGTATTTCTCTCATAACTATGTCCCTTTATTTTCCAAGACAAATTCTTCTTAATTTTTCCTTTATTAGCCATAGGTCCATGATCTATCCCCCAGCGGTCAATTTTCACTTCAGGGAACCGAGATCTGATACCAATTGGTGGAAACTAGTTCACTATTTGGGGGGGGGGGTGTGAATCAGTAGTGAGGTTTATTAAGCAATTATTAAACTTCTCTCCCTTTTAAACGTTTTTCAACACATGAAACAACAACAACATGAAATGCACATAAACATCATATCAATCATACACAAGGAGCACACATGTTTATGGCAGAAACCCTTAAGGGGAAAAAAATACACTTTTGTTTTGCTTCTCTTCTTTTGTTATTAACATTGAATCTCATTGCATTCATTTGTTGGCCCTTACCAACTAGGAACCCCAAACTCCCTGTACATCTATTTGTTGGCCACTACCAATTAGGAAGCCCCAAATCCCTCTTTTCACAAGCCACTAATTGATGGAGGCCCCGACCTCCACAATCACTATGGGAAACTATTTCATTCATTTTCATATTGGGCCCAATCACAAAACATATCACAACTAACTCAACTCTCTTACAAAACTATCAACCATCAACAAAAATAAACACTATTAGCAGAATCATCATAACTCTAACTCAAGGATATAAGACACACACCCATATCCCTACAACATACTAATACCATCATACTTGCTTGGACATGCACAATAATGCAGATCAACATAAAAACACCCTAGCAATATAAAATTGAAAATATTTCAACAACACATGACATATGAGATGCTACAACAATATGACTCAGTTATTACTAATAACAGACCCCTCCAAACAAATCTATTCTCTATAACAAGAAAAACGCTATTAAACACATTATTGTCTCTGATTACAAATAGTGCTCACATTATCGATTCATTTTTTATTAGTAACCTATCACATCCTCTTACCAAGGTTACTTCCACTAACATAAATTCACACTAACAATACTCTATCATTATTTCCATTCATTGGTTTAAATGAATAGGCCTCAATACAACACGAACAATGCCCAACACTTAGCTAATGGAAAATACATAGGCATGATGGAATTTATCTCTAATCGCTACTCTACATCGACCTAAAAACGTAGATCATTTGATCAATACTCAACCACATCTCTGCTCCCAAATCACACTTTTTCATTGCATTTTTCCATCTCACACATTAGACATTCCAATTGTTGAAGTTTGCAACGAGAAATAGTCAAATTGGCATACAGAAACAACATCCAGAAAATGGCATCCAGAATTGGCTACCATGGAGGCTTTTGATTTAATTATTTCTTAATTAAATTAGAAGAAATGTATGTCAAAATTATTTATCCCTTAAATAAATTGGACAATAAATTGTAATATTATCTCATAATCACTTGT
This sequence comes from Pinus albicaulis, assembly GCA_034641835.2. Lineage (NCBI taxonomy): Eukaryota > Viridiplantae > Streptophyta > Pinopsida > Pinales > Pinaceae > Pinus > Pinus albicaulis. The sequence continues at coordinate 1,422,766,375 of CM076575.1, read as the reverse complement.
AATAGTTAACTGAGTGTGATAGAATCAGTTAGCTCATGAAATTCGAGTTGAGGGTGGTTGGTGAGGCATGTAGAGTGATTCTATTTGTTTTAGAGTCCAAGTTGCAATTAGTGTATTAGTTTAATGCATGAGAAATCAGTTAACTCAATTAAGTGAGTTAAAGTCAGTCTAACTAGTTGTAACTGATTGTTGCACTAGTGAGAGGTCAAGTGAATTAAATCAAATTTAATTCACATGCAGTGATATGTCAAGTAATTGATGATTCACTATTAATATTTGCATGCATGTCAATTATGATGACAACCCAGTTGAGACAAAGGTTTAAGACAAGTAAACTATCAGTTGTATTTTTTGCGAACTACCCAGGTGCAATTATAAAATCAGAGGAAGGCTCCATAGGGATTGCGCAGTCAAGGAAGGCTAATTATCCTATTTAATAGGGATTGCGTGAGAAATCCTAGGCTAAGGAGGGGCTAAGAATTGGCTTAAGTGTTGGTCAATTTTGCGTAAGAATTGCTAGACAGTATTGAGTAGGATCAGAGTGAGACAGTCAGGATAGTGCAGGATTTTCTGGTGTGAGAAAGCATTGTATTGTTTCATGATTCTTTGACTATGTACAATATATGACAGAGGGGTTTTGAGCAGGTGGTTTCCCCAAGAACATCTTGTGTTGCGTGATTGATTATTTATTTCTCTTACTTGAATGTGATTGAGCGATCGTGTTTTATATTCCGCAAATATTGTAGAAGGATTCAATATCTTGTTTTAGTACATTACATGATCGGATTGAATCCATTGATATAATTTCTACATGGTATTATAGCTGTGATGAATATTTTCTACACCAACTTTGCAGCATTTAACTCGGCCATGCTTTATGCACCCTTGGACAAGAAATACATTATATCACACTTATATAAAGCACACACCATCTCACATATAACACGATTCATTTATTCCATCACATTTCTTCTTATGATCATGGTCTTATGCAATGCATCACACACCATATGAAAATTGCGATCAGATCTCTAATAGGATCACACTAAGAATTTTTCCATGCACAGTACATTTCATTATGCCTCCCACATAATTACACTCCTCCACATTCTTTCATTCTCACTGGTATATTGGATAATTATAATACACATTCAATTGAAACTCTTATCCATAGAAAGCATGTCAATTTAATCAATTTTCCCAGTATTCACACAACAAACCAGATTGTAGGCTAAGTCAAGGCCACTAACACCACTACCAAAATTAATCAATGAGATCACACCAATTTTGTGGCCAAATCAAACACTAATTCGAAGGGGTTGAATACCAAACCAATGCATAACCAATTTAACAATCATTTGATCATATCAACAACACCACAATCAACCACTTCCAAGTTATCAATGTGCTCATACCATCAAGACATCGAACTATGACTAGATGAAGACCAGTCGCTGGAAATTCACCTGTTAAAGCCCATGGTATTCTCTTTAGCCACCTACAGGCACACACACATATAATAAACTACTAATGTAGGATTCAAATGATCATATTCCACTAGAAATTTGAGTTGTCATACTTGTAAACATTGTTTTCTCTCTTTTAATCAATGTTCATCCCCTAATTTGGGGAAAACAAAAATGTATCCAATCAGATATGCTCAATCCTGCAACATGCCATATTTAAGCACCAAAATACAACTACAATATGCCACAACACTTAATAATAAATGATAGCACATCATCATCACACGAGACAACCAAATGTTGACATCAATGCCAAATTGCCATAATGCCAATAATATTGGTGTCATTATCTGATCCATTGTATACTACTCAATTTAGTTAGGATTAATTTGTATGGGGGGAAATTGCTCGACTACCTCCTAGGTTTCTAAAATAGGCAAAAAATATGGTCGAAGCAACTCCAAATTAATTATTGGGTGCAAGCTAAGGAAAGGGGGAATAATTAATTCAAAAGGTGGGTTATCACCCACTACCTTTGTGGTTTTGTAAGTCCTATATTGGAGTATTTTTAGCTTAATGTGAGGGAATTTGATGCAATCTTTCAGTAAATGCTACCATGCATTATCACCAACTTGAAACTTGCATGGAACCTGATGTTGGTCAAGCCATTGTTTATAATTGGCATCTCCCTTCTATAGGATATTATTAACATATTTTTGGAGGTGTTAGATCCATTCAAAAAAATTCGCTCCTCTATCTACCACATCCTAAGCATTATAGGACTCTCTTGGTGAATATGAAATGGGTAGAGCTACATCAAATGGGCTAATGATTGGAACCCAAAGCACATTTGAAAAGGACCATGGCCAATAGAGCTATGGAGGGATCTATTAGAGTTGTCAGGGCTAGCCAATTCTAAATGAATTGGATATTGGTTGGACCCACATGCACCCCATGTTCATCCACAGTGTATCCCAAATATTGGTTTCTCCACATGCCAAATGAAAATTTCTCTAGATTGGCATATAACTTGTGTAGTCATAATTGGCTCAAGACTTATTGAATGTGCTATAAATGTTTAACCTAGGTTTTGCTAAATATGAGGATTTACTCCAAATACACAACCAAAAAATATTTTTTGAATGGCCATAGGATATCATGCATCATCCTCATGAACTTCGTTGGAGCATTAATTACACCAAATGGCATGACCAACCATGCAAAGAGAATTTCTTTATATTTTTAAGGTCGCATTTCATACATCAATTTGTTCAATTAGAACACGGTGGTAGTCCGACTTTAGATCAATCTTACTAAATAAATTGACACCCTTATGACGATAAAGAAGATCATTATTCCATGGATCACATATCTATTCTTAACAATTATTTTGTTCAAGGCTCTATAATCAATACAAAATCTCCACATCTTGTCCTTATTTTACACCAACACATTTGGGCTCCCACAAGGTGAGGATCTCAATCGAATATGGCCCTTTTGCATGAGCTCATGAATTTGGCACTTTATTTCCTCATTAACTAATACAGAGTGTCTACATATTAGGCCATGTGGTAAAGACGAACTAGGTATGAAGTCAATTGAGTGCTTGACTTGGCAGTGTAAAGGCACCCCCATAGGTGAAGCAAAGATATCACTATATGGCTCTACAATATTTTCCAACTATTTTTCTTGTGTATAGAGGCATTATGCTAAGGATTTGGTGGTTGTAGTTACCTTATTTTCACCTTCTGACCAAACCATGAAGAGGACAAACATTGCAATATGAGAGGTTTCCTTTCGCCATTGTTTTGATGAGATCAATAAAATTATAGTAGTTGTAACTATATTTGGTACCCTATAGAGATGACCTCCTAAAGTAACAATGATATTACATGGATGAGACTCATAAATGACATAATGTTTTCATAAGAACATCACAAAATTCTAGTGGTACAACATTACGTAGTATCTCATCCTTGAAGGGACGATGTCATAGGACATGTGGCACTACTAGCTGACACAAATATCTCGTCCATAGCTCAACCAACCATTGATGTATGGTTAGGGGTGTGTTAATGTAGACAACTTCAATCTCTTTATTTCCTCAAACAAGATTAGGTTATTTTGGATCTTGCTATCAACAATGAACCCATCCACCAACATATATGAAAGGAAGAGGCTCTCCCCATCCTTAGGATCCTATGAATATTTAGGTTGGATCATTGTGGTCATGATGGTAGGACTAGATTATACATCAATGATCCACTTTAATCTATCCTTTCCAAATTTGAATTTAAAGAAAAATCCATTTCATTTTCTTTAATCTCAGGCAACAATGATTGTATCGAGCAATATTCATCAAAGTTGTGCCTGAGGATTTTGTGGGACTCACACCACTTTCTAGTATCCTTCTTTGAGGTTTGATTTCCTTTCTTTATCCCTTACTCTTCGAGTGAGGGCCACCTTTTGAAGGACTTTGTTGTGGTGGATTGGCAGACATGAACTCCCACTTATTCCTCTACTTCAATTTCTGTTCAATTTTGAAAACATATCAACAAACGAATCTCAAGGAGGATATGTCCAAGAAATACATCTCCATTTGGATGTACCTATGTATACCATTATGGTATTTTAAATCAAGTGCATATTAGAGTCTCTATTACCCAACTTTGAGCAAAAGGTGTGGAAAATATTGGTGTACTCCAACACCTTCCAGTTTCTCTTCTATCAAAAAGTTTCCCATATTGTGTAATAATCATCATAGTTCTCTTCAAGGAGGAATTTCTCCTTGAGGCCATCGACACAATTTTCCCAAGTGGGTTCTACCTTGGATATCATAGTCTCATCTTCAATGTGTCTCTCCCAATAACCTTACCACCAATATTTTACATGCGAAAGTTCTTTCATGAGAAAAATGGTGATTTTGTCGTTGTCAATTTTTTTTGGACAAAATAATAGCTCTCTAACATATTTAAGCATTTCTCTGAAGCATCTGCATATATTTTTCCTTCAAATAAGGGGATATCATAGTTAACTTATTCCTTGAAAGGTGTCACACCTCAAAATTGCCACTTATTGAAGGTGCCTTGGCCTTTGTTGGAAATCATGAAAGGATCTAGGAAATTTGTCCATCATCTCATTCCTTTCTCATGCAAGTGCTCCCTCGAGAATTTTTTTAATAAAATCTCTTGATTTATGCATTAAAAATGAAAAAATATTGCACACCAAGAAATGGTGCTTTAATAAAGCATCAAGGCACCATAAATTTTAAGATGAAAGAAAGAAAATAAATTCCAATGTATAAAAGGGAAATAATTAAAGTAAAAATGATTAAATATGATAGTTAAGTAGTTACCTATTTTAGTGGTTTCTCTTCAGGTTCCATAGTAGTGGTAGCATAAATTAAAATTAGTGTTTTGAAATGGGAATTTTAAAACCTAAAACCCAAGAATAATGTCTTACAATGGTCGATGGATGATAAATTACTAGCAAGCAAGTGACAGTAACTCAATCTACTAAGGCAGATTGGTGCTAAAAAGGAGAAATGAAGCATCAGTAGTGAAACACATGAAGAAAAAAAAAACACTTCCAAATTTAATACATAAGATAGTACTCCTATCTCATAAGCACACAAATGCACCTAAGAAATCAACTTATTGATGCACCTAAGCAATCAACACATTGAGTAAATATTTATTTCTATTTTTCTTTAACTATGTTGCACCCAATACTTTATGATACACCAATTCACAATGCACCTATGCTATAACAACATATAAACAAGTATAACTCCTTATGTAAAATTGTATCACAATATGTTGTATATTAATAAATGTGTTGTTTAAGACATCGATATACAACTGATAATAAGTGAAAACTATGTTGTCATAACGAATTGGCTTTAATTTCTATGGAGAATTGTTCCAGTGTGCCATATAAAAGTATGGATGTCATTTGGTATTTTAAGAGATTGGACACCCCTTTCAATGTGACGTTTTCTTATTAGAGAGACATCCTATAGAAGGTGTATTTGGTGCCTATACCCCTCTAGTGGACATACTCTATAGCACTAGCATGCTTCTCTGTCATGTATACCAATGCATCTATAACCGTTTAGTGCACTATACCCAATTTTTACTAAAATGTATGTTCAATCCTATGTTAAAGGACATTCACATATGTGAAACTCTGAAATTCACTTGTGCAAAAACCTTTGCTAACATTTTGTTTAGTAGTAGTGATAAATGGCAAGTAGTTCATGGATGGATGGTAAGGGAGTATAAAAGTCCATTACAATGAAAGTTGATAACAAAAGTTCAAACTATGTTGGTGTAAAATTTAAAATAAGGATACACAATACTCAAAATATAAGTTGTGATACTTAACATCCAAACAAACCAATTAGCATGGATTCATCACAACCCCAAACATGACAAATGAGTAAAACGAGGATTAAACTTGTAAACTGCACCCCGACACGAACATCTTAACAACACGTTCACTAGCCAACATACCACACCCCTAAAGACTTTTATAAATACATATTTGTATGAATTATATTTTATTTATATTTATATAAATTATTTAATGATTCCATTTAATTTATTAATATATAAAATCTTTAAATTTTTAGATTATGAAACTATCATTATTTTAATTAAAAAAAATTATAAAAAAAATTGATAATTTATTCTAATTTTTTTTATATTTCTTTACATTTGTAAAAATTATTTGAATTATTCTATTTTATTAATATGAATAAATACATGTATTAAAAACAAATCCTCAATTTATTTAAATATAAATAAATTTATTCCTACATAATTACTAATTAAAAAATCAATTATTAAAGTTAAAAATAATAATTATTAAAACTTAAATATAATAATTATTAAATATTTTAAGAGTATCTAATTCTTTTGATAAGTAAATTGAATATTTTTTTTAAATAAAATGTCTTTACAATCGGATCCTACAGATCAATTAAGTTTAGGGTCTTTGTTTTGATAACAATATTATATATTAATCTTAAATTTTAATTTTAAATTAGAAAATCAAATTATGAATATGAATGTTAGATTTTATATTTTTGTGATTCATAAAATAGATAAAGGAGTCACGAACAAGATTGTCCATGTCCTCAGAAGGAATAATGTCTCCTCTTCATTCAAACCTCTATGTGTTATTAGAAATTCTCTCGGCTCTGTCAAGGACTCTATCGACCCAAAAGACAAGAAGGATGTTTACATGATTCCTTATTCATGTGGTACACCCTATATTGGTGAAACGACAGATCCATTAGACAGAGAATCCATGAGCATGCTGCAGACATTAGGCACAATCGATCTCGCACATCAACTATTGCAGAACATGTGGAGAAATCGTGTCACCATGTATGTATTGAAGACTCCAAAGTCATTTCTAAGGTCGACCACTTCCATCATAGGAAGCTTAGGGAAGCCATTGAGAATGAGCGACATGCTAAAAATCTCAATAGGGATAATGATTAGAAGTTGAGTAAGAGTTGCACTCCAATTCTCTCTAGGTGATTTTTCCCTTGCATATTTTTCTTGATCTTGATTTTTCATTTTTTCCCATTTTATTCTTTTGTTTAGTTTTTTTATTTATATTTTATTTCCCTTCATATTTTCTTATATATTATCCTTTATGCCGTTATTTATATTTTATGCCACTTGATAGTTTCTTATATATTATATTTTATGGTTTTATTTAATATATTATATAATCACCTATGTATCATATTAATAAATAATTAAATCTCTAACATAACAATTTATATTAAAAATTATATAATTTTTTTCTTTTTATTATAATATCTATTAATTTAAAATTTATTTATCAATAATTTTAATTAAAAATATTTAATATTACTTCTTACTAACAAATTAATTGATTCATTAACGGCTAGTTTTAAATGGCTAGTTTTCTTCCGTTAATACCGGGCAATGATGCATCCAACACTATTTATTCAATAAGATTGATTGGCTTTTTCACCTTGTCCTAATGATGAACCACATTAGTTGGTTTGAAACATTGTAGTTTTCTTCGGCTAATACCGGACAATGATACATCCACACTATTTATTCAATAAGATTGATTGGCTTTTTCACCTTGTCCTAATGGTGAACCACATTAGTTGGTTTGAAACCTTGACCAAATCCTAATGATGTGATTAATCCGAAAAGACATTTATCTATAAATATTAAATCAGGGGATAACAATAACAATATTACATATTAATCTTAAATTTACATTTTAAATTAAAAAATAAAATTATAAATATTAAATTTAATGTTAGTATCATAAGTATTGAAAGATAGTGACCTCTAAAGATAATGTTGTTTGTTCCTAGTGGTCACTCAGACAATTTAACATGAATTTGATCAACTTTTAAATAGGCTACATTGAAGATGAATACCATAGGCAAAACCATGGATGCTCGTAAATGTGGAGCCCAAAACCACATGTAACTTAATTGAGTCAAGTTTACCAGATGCACCTTAATAATCCCCCCTTTAAAATTGACTTCGAGAGATTGACTGGTCCCATTCATTTTTGTTGAAGTCCATATAAAAAAGTTTCCATCTACTAGATTACATGGGTAACTAGTCATTGTATCTGCAAGTTATCGAGGACACCTTTTCACGTACATGGTTCATCATCCATCTACCATCTTATATGAGTTTTCACATTCCTCACCTCAAGCTAGGTATCTCTCCAAATGGTTGATTCCACAACTTGATGACACCATGCACCACTTGCACCACATGTATGCTTGAGCAAACTCTTAAAGTCTTACAGCTATGCACGCCCCCGGGCTCTTAAAGCCTTACAACTATGCATGCTCCTGGGCAACATGTCTACTTGAACATAGGTCTTACAACTTCCTGGGGAAATGCCTTGGACCAAAAAATCCTTTGGGTGTTCACTCATCATACACTGGATCCTTCAACACTCTTTATTCCATCTCCCTTATTTTCATTCACCTCTATTCTTTTCATGCACCCTAACACTCCCTCGACTTCGTTACCTTATTCGATTCATACTTTTACATGGCCTTTCTATTCCGCCTATAGTTACAGCTCCGCGTCCTTCTAAGACTGCCTTGCCACTTGTAGCTTCTTTAATTTCGATTTGCGTATATCCGATACCTCTAAACTCCACTCTGATACTAGATGTTAGGATCACACCGAAAGAGATGGTGGTGTCTAAAGACATTGTTGTTTGTCCTAGTGACCACTGAAACAATTTAATATGAACTTGATCCACCTTTAAATAAACTACATCGGAGATAAATACCATGAACAAAACTATAAAAACTCGTAAACGTGGAATCTGAAACTATAAATAACTTAATCATGTCAATTTTACCGGATCCATCTTCATACTTAAAATATTAATTAAAAATAAATTAAAAAAATATAAGAATGTTACTATTCCTAACAAAGCAGATTGCAAGCCTACAAAGGTGGTCAAACTTTTAATGAATTTGGTTTGTTTATATACACCTTGTTTCATCACAAAAAAACAAAAATGGATTTAAAATAGTCAATTATCTTAAAACATGCGATGGTTCACTTCAGGATGATGAATATTGGCATGTAATTAAACGTCTGTCCCTCATTTTCTATGAGAGTAACTAACTATTATAAATATTTTCTGCAACTGTGACCCTCACTGCAAGCTATTCACTATTTATATTTTAATTTCTATTTGTGATCAAGCAATTCACTATTTTTATTTTATTTTTTATTTCTGTTAAGTAAGTCATTTATTTATGATTATTTATATGAAAAGTAGTTGTAAGTGATTAATTTCTCATAATTTTTTAATAATCCACTTAGCACTCATTGCATCTATATTTCAATTTCAAAACCAATTAAAAATTTAAAAACAAAAACAACACATATATATTTATGGTAAATACAATTTGTAACAGAGATTTTAAATATATCATAATGCCAACAAGAGTATTCAGCACAAATTGGCATCGAGGAATCTCTTTCATTTTGTTGGTGAGCAATGGCCAGAACATCAGTGTATTGATTCTGTTTTACTTGATAAAGAATCAGTTGGTAAACTCCTTCGATATGCAACTAGATCAGAAAATTGATTAACACCAACCAATACCAAAAATTCATATTATAAATATCAGAGAAAATTTTAGGGGCTAATTTTCTCAAGTGAGCTAATTTTCCATGCTTCCAAAACTATATAGATGCTATATAAAATTATTTGAAATTGTAATACTTTTATAAAAACATTACCAAAAAATTTACAAATTTCTTATTATAGACTAGATTCGCCAAAGTTTCTAAACTTTAAAATAAATTTCCATCCTTAAAATTTTCCATACATGTTACAAGCAGATGTCCTTAAAGTTAAGAATAGTTAGTTCCCAGAAATTCAAAGGTGTATAATTAGAATAGAGCTGGATGACAACTTGAAAGAAAAATATGAAACTCCTGTGCTGTAAACAAATTAATGGATAGTCAAATCTGCTTTCACAAAAGTTTCATAATGTACACTCAATACAATGGAGAGAGAAAGCCAGAACCAGAAAAGGAAAAAAGAGAGTCTATGGCCTTCTCTCAATTGCATATGGTGTATGGAGATAGACAGCATTTCCCCTCTCTCCAATCTAGTTGGTATTTCAGTAGGCAGCATTCAGAAATTTACATCAAGCAATCAGTGCCAACTTGAAAAAATCATAAAATTATTTCACCCCTAAATCAACAAACATGAAGATTTGAATTATCTTCTGGTGCCTTTCTTCCATGGCTGGAGAACAGAGTCACAATACTTGGACGGCAACCCCTGAGATCTACTTCTCTTAGAGAAGCGCAATTGTGGGATCACCATTAGATCTCCATCGACTCCATTACCTACAACTTGTTTTTCACTCTGCTTTACGCATGCTGTGTCACCCAGTCTACAGATGTTATCAGCTGTCAAGATAGGCTTTGAATTGGCAGAACTCAGGTTCTTCTGTAAATCATGAAGCGTTTGCAGAGCATCCGGCTGGTGATGCTTAAGAGCACTTTTGGTTCTCTTGACCTCTTTCTTCTGCAAGAAAGGCATCTCTGTAGGGATGAACATTGCCTTTCTAATCTTTTTCTTCCCTGTGATATTCTCAGGGAAATGGGACTGGTGATTTTGCAGAGACCGAACCGCCATTTCAGCTAAAAGATGAAGCCCTGGAAATAAGAATTCAGATTCGGCCTTCTGGTTCTCAATTTGGAAAGGGCTCTTGAAGGTTTCAGAGACCAAGCTCCGATCCTTCTTGGGTTTCTTGGTAGCAGGCGGATGGCAGGGCCAATCAATGTGATTAGAACTCAAATCCCTCATTTCCCCATTCATACTTGGTGACTGCAATTCCATGTCCTCTGAAATCACCTTAGAAATTGAAGAAGATGAAGAGGCCTTCACCAAGGGTTCCCTGTTGCAGGCTGCATACTGACTTGAACTGCGCTTCATTGCCCCATCAGAATACAACTTGTTCTGCTTAAGAGCTGCTTTTTGGCCCCTTCTCCACACTCGAGATTTGGAAGCTTGCTTCTTCTCATTAAAAGCCGGAGCTTCCATATAATCTTCATCCGCGATACCCAAAAGCTGGGGCAAGAACTGACCATCGAGGCCTGAACCACCGTTTGGATGATTTGACACTGTATCTGAATTAGTCTCAGATGAAGATACATGATGCCGAATTACTGATATTGGGGATTTTATTGAATCTCCATTCTTGAAGGGACCAACCTCCGCAATTAAATTTTTGACTGGCAAGCATATGTCCCTGCAATTAGCTCTCGATTTTAATGAATTTCCTTCAAAAGTTGCGGAAGATCTGCGGAGGATAGAACCCTCGATGCATTGATTTCCCTTGCGACTAATGTTTGCAGAGGACCCGTCCGCAAGAGAACCGATGGATTCTACCGAATAGAATCCATCTGCAATAGGGTGGATTTTGCTCATCGTGAAATGCTTCTTGCGAGCATTGCACCATTGCCAAATACTATCGGAATTCTCCATTGGGTGCACTTCCATGCAACAGTATCTCAAACTTCCTCAAAGATCAGAGCCCTCAAAGAGGCGTACAAGGGCCGGGCGACGGCTCAAATTGCACTGGATCACTAACCAACCATTTTACCGAGAAGATTGAACGGATCACAGCTATGGAGCATGCCGAGCCCAACTAAAAAGAACTGCAAAAGCAAATCCTGATACGATCAAGAAGCCACCATTGCTCAAGACCAGTGCTTGCTTTTTTCAATTTCCAGATCAAAGTTCTGGCAGGAACCCAAATCACCAACTGACTGAGAAAAAGGTTTGATCAAAAGGGCAACAAATTCATCGATCAAACTGACAACCCAACAAACTCGATTGATCGAAACACTGAAATGTGCTCCAAATTACACAGAAAATAATGTGTAAAGAAACAGCGCAACTTACCAAAAGAGCAGGTGATAGTAGTCTGGTTTGCAACGAAAATGGGCACTATATCTCCAGAGATGGGAGTGGAAATACTTAACAGACTACCCGAGGCAGCAATTGCATGAACTGTTATGAGAAGAGATAAATGCCCAGGCAGGGAGCGCTCCTGTTGATCAAGCTGTGAAACGTAATGGGGATTTGTTTGAGATGGTACTCAAAGCTTAATTATCTGGCATTTATAATTATGTTAATTTTAATTGCTAGGGATAAGCGCCACTCCTCTAACTCTGGCGTATTATTTGATAGTGTTCCATTGCTTAATGATAAGCCTAGAAATTTTAATTGTGGCGAACTAAGAAACGATTAGGCTTGCATAATCATTATGTGGTGTTAAACGAATTCATCTCTTACATAATCCCTTGTAATTTTAGGAATATTGCTTTTGTAATTCATAAATTGTGAAAAAATCTTTCGGTAAAAATCACATCCAAATAAATTAACGCGTTTCGAACCAGCCAGTGTGGTTCATCATCATAATTTGATGAAAAAACTGATCAGGAAACCCAATTAAATAGATATTTTTCAACGGCTAATTGGAGCTTCTCATATCTATTTAATTGGGTTCCCTGACCAGTTTTTTCATCAAGTCCTGATGATGAACCACACTGGCTGGTTCGAAACACATCGACCAAATTTATTTGGATGTGATTTTTACCGAAAGATTTTTTCACAATCCCTTGTAATCCCTAAGTGCTGGTCTATGGTTGAAACGGGAAATGGGGCACTTATAATATGTAAAGTAGGTGTTTCCTACGTTTGATCACATGCTAGCATTGGATGATTGTGGGATGTAGATGGCAAATCTAAGATAGCATATCTATTAACAAGTTGAGAGTGGAGTTACGTTTTTTTGTTTGAATGTTGGGTTATTTAAAAAAAAAAAATTGCAGTTAGCTACAAGGATTTCAAATTCAAAGTGGAGTTATGTTTTTTTTGTTTGAATGTTGGGTTATTTATAAAAAAAAATTGTAGTTAGTTACAAGGATTTCAAGTTTGTGATGATATTGATGTTAATTATGTAGTCTATTAGCAAAAATGTATTATTGGTATTGTTTGGTTTTTTTGAGTTTATGATTTTTTTTTAATGGAATAAATTTCTATGATAGTGTTGGCAGATTGATGAAAAACTTTTAAATCTTGATTGACTTTCTTATTTGTGCTATTCATTCCATTACTTTGGATGTGAACTCTAAGAGACAACTTATTGTTGCACCATACAATATATTAGAGCAAAAAGAGCCTATGATGAGGATAACTCTAACAAGGATAGTTGTCAAAGGAAGTTGTAAACCCAACAAATAAGTGTTGGGTTTGGTTATCAAGGGAAGAGACAATTCTAGTGTGGTCAATGTGTAGATGTTGTTTAGATTAAAAATTAAATAAAATACTACAAGAAAGTATTGTGAATAATATGGTATAAAAAGGAAGTGTACGAGTTATGACAGATAGTGGTACAGCTTATGGTGATGAGAATGATGTTAAAAATATGTCGATGCAGTTAGAAAACCTAACGATATCCTAGAAGAGGAGAACAACTTGACATGTGGATGTTGATAATGAAGATGAATGGGAGCAAAAGCGTGCTCAGAAAAAACAAGAGAAGATGACCCAAGGCAATGCTTGAGAAGGATATGCCATTTGAATATACTCCTATGTATTTTAGGAGTTCAACTCTAGATGAGTTGATGGACTAGATTTGGCATATGTGGTAGTGCTTTCGTAGTAATCATGTGGAGGACTCTAAATGAGTGAAGTTTGCATTCACAAGATTGAAGAGACAAGCATGAAGATGGTGAGAAGATTTGACATTAGACAAATGAAGTGGAAAGGGAAAGGTCAACATGTAAGGAAGATTGTATCTAAACTTGGAGCTAAATATATGACATCAAATTTCATTTTAAAAATGTGTAGAAGCACTACAAGGAAAATACTCTCTAGCGTAGGTTATAACGGAGGTTTTTAGTGTTATAAAATTGACCAAAATTTTCAAAAAACCATTTGTTACAACATCTATTTTTTCAGTAACAGAGGTTTTGGCGGACCTTCTAACAAAATTTCAACACAACTAAAAAAAATTGGGCAGCCAGAGGTTATTACGAATGTTTTTCTCATCGGTGTGCTAATCAGGTGTCAACGCACTGGTGCGTTTTAGAGTGAACACACCAGTGTTGCAAACCTACCAAGCTCCAGGACGGAAAACAAATATAGGACGCCGCGAGGTGTTTAGCATCGTCCCGGTGTGTGTCAACCAGACAGCCACCCCGGGGCGGTTGAAGGTGCATGCACTGGGTTGTTAAGGTCTAAAACTGCACCAGGCGCACTGTAGGTGATACAATGCACCGAGTCATTCTAATTGGTATTGGGATTTGTGTGGTGCCCATAGGTTTTATCAACACACCGGTGCGTAGTATTATACAAACGCACCGACCGTTCTAATTGGTATTGGGATTTGTGCAGTGCCCATAGGTCGTATCAATGCACCAGTGCAAAGTATTATACAAATGCACCGATCGTTATAATTGGTATTAGTATTTGTGCGGTGCCCATAGGTCGTATAAACGCACCGATGAGCAGTCTCACATAAACGCACCATGCGCAGTATCGCACAAAAACACCGAGAGTTATAATTGGTATTGGTATTTTTGCGGTGCCCATAGGTTGTATAAATTCACCGGTGCGTATTAGAATACAAACGCACCGGTGCACAGTAACTGACACACACGTTGTTCATTTTGTATTTTTTAAAAACATCAACCTATGACAGTGCAATTATTGTGATTTTTTAAAATTCATTATTCATCAAAAGTCGACACATATCTTATAATAGTATTCATATCAATTAAATTTTTATTAGTGCATTTGAATGTGATGTTTTGATTAATTTGTTATATCATATTATAATTATTGTGATTTTTTAAAATTCATTATTCATCAAAAGACGACACATATCTTATAACAGTATTCATATCAATTAAAGTTTTATTAGTGCATTTTAATGTGATGTTCGAATTAATTTGTTATATCATATCATCAGATTTCACATCTCTTCATTATAATATTTAATTATCCATATATTTAATCAGTGGTGTTACATTTCACAGCGACAATGGAGAACACAATAGAATAAATTAAAACGTATTTTATTATATATATATATATATATATATATGAATAAGACACTCTTTTTCATACAAAATGGGATAGTTATTGACATCACTTTGTCTTTCAATTGGGACACTATGTCCATTACATTAAAAAAAAGTGTCTGATTTCACAGAAAAATATTTCAAAAAATATAACGCCTTGCTTTGATATCCAAACATAATGATCATCATTCTTCGCTTGAACTGTTGTCACTGCTCGAGCTACTTCCATGACTTGGGTTATTTTGAGGAATGTTTTGTTCAAAGTGTTGATTGTTTTCTTCTTCTTCACCTTCCATCTACAAACATAAAAATAAACTATAATGAGTGTATATACATTGGTGAGAATAATGAAAATTACAATATTAAATTATATACATCAATGTAAATCGAAAAGAAATGGCGTACCATAGCAACAATTGAAATATACCCCATGAAATATACACATTCTTTCAAAACCAAATTTCATGCCATCTTTCGAGATTTCATTTGTTGGCGCAGTTCCATACTTTGTTCCCTGCAAGTTTTATACCCCATTATAGATAGAGCTAAGTAAAAGAAGATCGATAGATGCTTACAAATTCCATAATTAATTTCTGATATGGCAACATATATTGACAACCCATATTTAACCCAATGCCAATTAATTCGTCTGATGGTTCTTATTAGTATGTTAGCACATTTTTTAAGACATTCAATGATGATTGTTGTAAAACAACTTAGAATATACAAAAATGAAATCTAGTTAAGTTGTTATAAGGAAGTAACAATTACTCACAAACTTAGATATCAACCCCTTTCTTCCTTGTCGTCCTGTTTTATGTGTTAAATGTGCTCCATTTTCTTTTATTTTCTACAAGAAAATACTTGAAAATTAATATTTAATGTTAAATTGTTTATTTATTGTACCTAATTGAAAAATTCAATGATTACATATTACATTTGAAACACGTTGTTGTTGAAAATGGCTCTTCGTGCGATGCAATTATGTCCATTTCTTTGACCATCTCCTTGTACACCTTTTTTAACATTCCTACTGACATATTTCTGTTACCAGCTCGTTCATCCTTTGAGATTTTCATAATCTTCCTGAAAATGTAACATGATAATAAACTATTTAATTTTTATATTGATATATGAAAAGTAAATATAACAAAAGTGATATTTATAAATGATTGTTTTCTAGTAATATATACATATAATTCTAGAAAAACATTTAAAGTAATATTACTTTTTCATTCATTCTTTTTTGTTGTTGTATGTTTTTGCTATTAAAATCCTGACATGTCTCATTGACCAATTCTCTGGAAACTCTTCCTGTAGTTTAGATAAAATATGGTTCTTGGAATCATTGGATTGATTTTTGTATTGTAAGTGGAAAGAACGTATATACATTTGTTCTACTAGATCCTTCAAAGTTTTGTAATTTTTCCCCCTTTCATTATCCTCTGGCACCACTCCATATGAGTTAATGAGCAATTCATTTTCATTTGCATGTTCTATTTTTTTTCTTTTCTTAGAACAACATTCCTTTTTAGAGTTGTTGGTCCCTGTAGAACATTAAACATATGTGAATTAATAGATTGTTTGAAACATGTTATCTAATAATTTTAAGTATATTATTAATGAAAAATAAAAAAAGAAACTCATATTGGATCGATGGTAATTTTTCATTCACTTGATTCATCCTTTTTGCAATTTTTCCTTCAAGCTTTTATGCTCTTCTGGTCCTAGATCAGAAATAATCTTATCGAGCTTCATCATTTTGTGGCTCTACATGATACACAGTAAACAATACATATTAGTTAAACTTACATATAGTTCAAAAATAATAATTTTTGTAAAGAATTTACAAAGAAATCCTTTTCTTTTCTTTTCTTGATGTGTTATCAGTATTTTTGTTACTTGATCTCTTGTCAGTCATTTCTTCATCAATATGAAACCTGTACCATGCCATTCATTAATATATTTTATAAATAAATCATAAAATTTTCAGGTAAAAATAAATAAATCAAGAAACCGGTGCGTCTTTAATGATATACGCACCGACGTCGGTGCGTCGTGTACTTATAAACGCACCTCCAAAACAGTAGAAACACCGTACGGTGCTCTATGTCAACAAGGAGCATCGGTGTGTTATATATCTTAACCATCACACCGATTAACACAGACAAATTAACAAAAATCCTCTAGTGTTAGTTTTTGTAACATATGATGTCGTGGAGGGGGCGGTGCAGCATATTCTTATAAACGCATCGTGAAAACAGAGGACCAGCATATGGTGTTCTCTGTCAACAAGGATACCTGATGCATTATATTTTAAACGGTGCACCGATTAACATAGACATAAAATAAAAAATTGTTTTTATTAAATAGTGCGTGTGCGGTGCGTTATAATGAAATAGCACACCGGTGCTCTATTTTACACATGGCGCACAAAATAAATAAATAAATAAATCTCTATTTTTAAAATATTTATCAAACAGTACATGCGCGGTGCCCTGTGATAAAACAACGCACCAGTGCGCTAGTTTACACAGGGCGCACCGATTAAAAAAATTATGTTTTTTCTGAAATTCACGCAAGGGCCGACATGGATTGGGATCCGACTATGCAAGTCATCCCATGAGTTAGATGTCATAGGCCTATATATATAGCAATACAAACCCTATAAATCTGAAATGAAAATCCATAATTCTGAAATCACGAAAACAGGAAGAAGCAAGGGCAGAAACAAAAAGAATCAAGGGTTTGGTGTAAGAATGGATTTTTTTTATTTTTATTTTTGAAAATGAATAGTAAATTTAATTTTTTTATTTACTACGTAAAAAAATAATTTGAAAACAAAAAAAATTCACCAGATGGTTTGAAATTCTATGCTACAGGGTTTGAATCACCAGAGGTTTGGAATTTTGATTGTCTGAATAGTTCTGTTTGAAATTATTTCGCTGCTCCACAGTGCTCTCGTGCTCTCTTGCTCCAGGTATGTCTCGTGCAAATCTCTCCCTGATTTTTTTGCAAAAATAATGAAATAATGAAAAATGTTTACTATTTAAAGAATTGTTTTATGAAATTATATTTTCGAAAATATTTTGTCATCCATTTTTTAATTTACCGCTTTTTTTCACTTTAAAAAAAATATAGTTGCATTTTTTTTATTTGCGGCTATTCGGCTTGGGTGCATCAATTAATAACACCACACTGGTGCGCAGTAACTAAAATGCACTGGTGCGCTTATCTCTACATTAGAATCAATAAAAATAGGTCCATTTTTAAGGCACCGAAATTACTTTTAGGTGTGTACACCAAAATTTATTGTTGATTTTGCTCAAATGCAGGGAGAAAATATCATAATTATATCGAATGGACAATTCTTCAAAATCTAGCTCGTTCCATAATATTTCTCAAAGTCCATCGCGGAGTTCTCCTTATCCATCTCGAGACGTAATATTTACTTAAGATTTTATTTATATTTTCATTATCTAATTGAATTTATGTTTTTTATCCATGTCAATCAACTTAATAAAATTTATAATGTATACAAATTTGTAGGTTCATGCAGATTCAGAATTGAGTTCAGATGCACAAAATATTCAAACAACTCCAAAACGTCAGAATCTCTTATCGGGAGCAGCATACTGCAACGTGCATTTGGTAGATGAAAATGGACAACCGCCCCACCCTGCCAATTGTAACAATATTGCATCTTCTAGCCATAATCATGGGACAATGATGGTAAAAATAATTGCTTGGTATATTAATGTAATTATTTCAACGTCAAACCAATTAATCATGCATTTTCAACATGCTAGCTAATTGATATCATATATTTTGTATTAATCATGTTCAAATATATTTTTTGAAATTATTAGGATTCTAGTGATGATGAGCAACCTACCTAGCATCCTCTGTTTCACCCCACAACAATGTCAAATCGAGAGAAGGCTAAATTAAGAGAAAAAATCGGAGAGGAACGATACCAAGAATGGTTGAATCAACCACCTATTCAATTCCCACTACGTCCTAATTCACCAATTAGGAATGACTACAACAATAGTAGTTCTTCACAAGCTGGCAATGGAGGCAATGAAATAGAGGTTGGTATGGTGATTACTTAAGGGATACGACTGCCATGGAGACAATGTTGGTAGATGCATTCCAGAATAATGATCATCTAGGGGATGATGCTCATATCGCTGACACCTTTATCGAAAGCCTTAAATTTTCTTCCACCGCCCCTCACTTTAGACCTGGCAGTCAGTCAAAGTCTACCCAATTGGGGACAACGATGTTACTATACAACTTGAAAGCAAAGTTTGACTTGTCAAATGCATGTTTCTCAGAAATTTTGAGGTAAGTTACCATAAAGTCCTTCCTTATATTTTGAGATATATAAAGTCCTCCCATTTGAAATGTTCGATCCAAATGGGGAGCCTATGTTCGATGATCCAGAATTATTTGACATGTATATTGAAAAATTTCCCATTGGGATGAAAAGGAAATCTATCTTTTATAACCTCCCATATTGGAAGCATCAAATATTACCCACTTATTATATCCCATGCATATATTTAAAAATGTTTCATCTTCTTTATGGAGGCACGTATCATTAAAACAAAGTGACACATTGGCTATTAGGAAAGACCTTATTACTTCAAAAACTAAAAAGAAACATTGGCCAACACGATTAGAAAGTATAGGATCAGAGGCAACTGTTGGTCCCTCTAATTCATGGTATTTCAAAGAAGGTGATGTCCCATGGATTTTAAAAATAGATGCTCTTTCTTTGGCAAAGGAAGATATATTGGGTGTGAGAGTGCCATCTTCATACGGGTCTTCATTACGGCGTTGCTTCACCGTGGATGACCATTTGTCGAGGTTGAAATCGCATGACCATTTGAATCTTCTAAGAGTATGTATAATGTCAAAATCATGATTTTATTATTTGTTATATTAATAAATTTTATCCCATGTAGGGATCATAAAGCATAACTAATTTTGTATATTATTGCACGTGTTTATAACTTTGCAGTGTCATTATCCTTTGTTCGTGCATGGGTGCGTGAAACATGAATTCCCCCAAGACCTAGGGCATGCCATATCTAAATTATCTTCATTTGTGTTGGATCATGCCAGAGGAGATTCATGTAGCTAACATTCCATGGTGGCATCAAGAGATAGTTGAGATTGTTTGTATGTTTGAGAAGGAACTGCCGACAAGTTTCATGGACTTGCAGGTTCACCTTCTAATTCACCTAGTAGATGAGGTTGAATTAGTTGGGGTGGTTTCTTTTCGTTGGATGTTCTTCTTAGAGAGATGCATGAAGAAATTGAAAGGTTTTGTTAGACAAAGGGCAAAACCCGAGGGGTCTATGGCAAAGGGGTACATATCGTATGAGTTTTTATATTATTACAGTGAGTATATCAAGCAAATATACAACATACTAGGTGTGTTGATTTGGGACGATGAAAGGGATGAAGACAAAAGAGAAGGGGAGCTGCTCCAAACGAATGGAAAAAGGCGCTTGATAAAGAGTAAGCGACTTATAATTTTTCAAATTTACACAAATTAAATATTCATGTTGAACTTCAATATAATGTATATTTTGATCTCATATGTACTATATGTCGGTTTGATTTCATCATCGAATGTAGAAATTGAAGCAATTAATAAATTTGTTCTTTACAATTCTGAAGCGACACAACTGTGGGTCGCAGTGTACGAACAAAAGAGGATGAAATAGGATAGTGACAGGAAATAATTCAGACAGTTGAATGGTAGAAGTGTGCCTTATCCCGATCATTTAAAATAAAATATGCCAAAAATATGCCCCAACAGTTGGGTTACTGACCAAGTCAAAGAGAAATACAGTGCAATTAGTCGTTACCTGCATGCTAAAGAGGATGCACTAAGCGTAGGGATTGGGTGCACCCACTTGGTAATAATCTATTTATTTACATTTTAAACTCAATAGGGTGCACCTTTGAAATGTAATTACATATATATTTCATATTTTAATTTTTGGGTTATTATAAGACACATGACACTATGATTTTTTAACTTTTTTTATAGGTGCATTTATTCCCATCTATGTGGGCATATGGACACTATTTTCGCACAAAAAATTCCAATGATGGACACATGACACAAGACTGTGGAGTGGAAGCCGAGTTCAATCAATCTAGTCGATCTAGCCATTGTGATCAAAACCTAGTACGAGGGACGTTAGGTTACGTGAGAAAGATACAAGAGATCAATGAAGTGGATTTATCTTCTTTCCAATGTGTTATTTTTAGGTGCAAGTGGTGGGACACCTTTGATCAGAATAATGTAAAGGAAGATCGCGATAGTAGGATGATATGTATCAACTCTAGAAAGATGTGGGATGAAGCTAAGAAGCCCTATGTTTTCCCCAAACATTGCAACCAGGTTTTTTTTTAGCCAGATGTGTTGGATAGGGATTGGTGGTTCGTATTGAGACATGACCCTAGATCAAAACATATTTTTGAGAACAATAGTATTATCATACCAAGCGAGCTAGAAGATAATGAGGGTGATCATGAGAACTGAGAGTGATATGGTACATGTGTTATTTCATCATTTATACTTTTTAAGATGGGTTTTTATAAAGAAAAAGACTCAATTACCTTATAACTAAGACTCTTTTTTTCAAAACATTATAATATATATTTTGAATTAATTGGTAATTTGCATTGTGTTAACGTTAAAATTATTTCACTTGATAATTTGCAATTATGTTGATCTTGAAAACAATGGCGTATTGCATAAAGTTATTTTTTTTGTATGTAAGATCATAATAAGATAATGATAATTCTGAAGTACATGAATTTATTTGCATTATTTTATAAACTTTGTTATGTTACAAAAATTCATACTATTTTAGATTTATTATTTTACAATTATTTACATTCATACAAATTTACAATTTTACAATTATGGTAATTTAACAATATTTATGGTATACATTTTACTTACGGTAGTTATGGTTCAAAATTGACAATTAATTTATAATTTTACAAATTTACAAATTAAAATATTTTAATAAAATCATTTCACATTAATACAATTAAAATTTTCACATTAATACACTTAAAATTTTACAAATATTTTACATACAATTACAATTTTACAATTTCACATACAATTACAATTTTAGAATTTTACATACAATTACCATTACAATTTTACAATTACAATAATTTCACATTAATACAATTAAAATTTTACAAATATTTTACATACAATTACAATTTTAAGATTTCACATACAATTACAATTTTAGAATTTTATATAAAATTACAATTACAATTACAATTTTTCATATATACAATTACAATTACAATCATTTTACATTAATACAATTAAAATTTTGCAAATATTTTACATACAATTACAATTACAATTTTACAATTTCACATACAATTACAATTACAATTTTAGAATTTTACATACAATTACAATCATTTCACATTAATACAATTAAAATTTTACAAATATTTTACATACAATTACAATTAAAATTACAATTACAATATTTACAATTACAATTTTAGAATGTTACATACAATTACAATAATTTCACATTAATACAATTATAATTTTACAAATTTTTTACATATATACAATAATTACAATTACAATTACAATTTTAAAATTTCACATACAATTACAATTACAATTTTAGAATTTTACATGCAATTACAATTACAATTAGAATTTTACAATTTTACTTATATACAATTACAATTAAAATTACAATTACAATCATTTCACAATAAATTAAATATTATAATTACAATTAAAATTACAAGTACAAGTACAATTACAATTTTACAATTTTACATACAATTAAAATTAAAATTTCAATTACAATCACGACATAATATTTAATAAATATCATGATTTAATATTAAAAATAAACATCATGATCATGATAACCATCGTACAAACATCATATTCGACTAAAAAACACATTCAAATTCGCTAACATCATCTAATCATCGTGATCATGATCATCTAACAAAACACAAACATTGTATAACATCATCACAACACAAACATCAAATATACATCTCATGTCAAATAACTGCTATCACATACATATCTCTCTGCAAGCTGCACTTTAAACGAACATATCTAACATGACCTAACAATATACACATCATGATGATCACCAACATGTAAATTAAGTACAGCTGCAACATGAACATAATATATATATATATATATATATATATATATATATATATATATATCATGTCAGAAATATACAACTGTAATATAAATGTCAAATATCAGTTGGTGGTACATCAATAGTAGCACTAGTCGAGGCCTTCTCAGTCAATGGTGCAGGCTCCATGAGCTCAGATATATGTCGATCATCAAGTGCCTACTGATCTGGAGGTGCCTCATGCTCACCAGGATCAACTGCGTGCTCATGATGGCTCGACGTGGATGGTCCAACCTACTCATGATCATGACTGGTGGATGCTATAGGCTACTCACGATGACTCGACGTGGATGATCTAGCTTGCTAGATGCTGCAAGCTGCTCATGATGACACGACGTGGATGGTCTAGCCTGCTCATGATCGTGAATGTTGGATGCTGCAGGCTGCTCATGATGAATCGACGTGGATGGTCCAGCCTGCTCATGATCATGACTATTGGTCGATGCTGCAGGCTACACATCTCCGGCATTAGGTGAACGATGATCACTCCACTGATCGTGATCATCAGATGATGCATCATTTCTCGACTGTTGACATACTACATTTCGACCACGCCTACGTCAAACAACCCTCCTCAACCGCGCCACTAAGCTGGTAGCTCCAACAACAAACGGCATCAGGGTCAACATATCACGTGGAATGCCTCTCCATATCATTGTCAACCTATCATCGACTTGTATCTCTCTGATAGTGGTTGGCCTGACTCCCTCCTCCACAGGCAGTTGACAGAGTTGGTTGCTCAAATCTATCCTAAATCTAGTGTCAGGCCTACGCCTCACACCAGCCTATACCTAAGCATGATCATGAGGACCAGGTCTGTCTACACCGACCTGATCCTCTGCATCTGCCATCTCTTTATCATCATCAGGATCTACACCTGGATCATTTGGTGGCGGTGGCATCTCATCACCAACAAATGACCAAATATCTATAAAATATATATAAGTACACAACAATAATTAGAAAATTTCATTAAACAATTTAATAAAAAAAATTTAAAGAACATGTTAGAATAAATTTAAAGAAAACACTAATATTACCTCTATCATCCGACGGCTCATCATTGGTGAAGAGGATGTTGGCACACCCTCGCAAATCCAAACCAGCATACAGACAGGGGACCAGAACAAAGGCATGATCATCAACATTGGATAGAAACTCCACTGCATCATGTGATATCCTCGCGGAAAATTCTGACTTGCCCCTCTAGGGCATCATCTATCCCCACATCTGCATCCATACATGCAGCATCAACCTACGAGGTTGCCAAACAAAAGTAGACTTCGTCTCTCGAAACCTTTCAAAAAATAAATAAAATAGCTCTGAAGCCAAAGGGAAATTCACTCTCCCTTGTGCCTGAGCACAACATCTATCTAAAGCTGTACATAACTGCTGTAAAAAAATCGTAGACCACCTCACAAGCCGTGGTGCCTATAATAAAGAATCAACATAAAATAAAAGCAGGAAACTAATGTGTTTCCCGTCACTAGTATAGTGTGCAATAGTTGAAATCAGTAGTGAGAGGCACCTCACCTCCTCTCCACCAAATGAAGCAATACGTAACTGACCACCGGAGACCTGAAAATCTGTAGGAGATAGTATATCAGCGCTAATGTATCTTTGGGAGTACACCAACTGACTCCCTGTTGCATAGCCAATGGGGACCTTCGGGAACAAGGGAAAATCCTGCCCTCTCCTCGATATGTACCAGTAATAAAATAGATGTCCTCCTCAGTGGGCACATACCACTAGTTAGGACCAATCTGGAAAGTCTGTCGATGGGTATTCCACCTGAAGATAAGCTATCGCAATAACCCATTATGGCCCTTCAGGGATGTAGCCTCCTCATAGGACTTGAGGAGGCCTACCTCCCTTAGGAGCGCATGGGTGGTTGTCGTAATAGGGTGAGGGTACATGTCTCTCTCCCTCTCTCATTCCTCTCATGGGCAAACCATGTTATACTTGTCCGCCATATGTTCCTGTTGTTCCCTCTCTTCTCTCCTTTGACATCGCTGAATCATTCACATATTAAATACAATTTTTTTTATTAAATGAGACATGTATTTACAAATATATATATATATATATATATATTGAAAAAAAAACATTCAGTGCGCCAAAAAAAACAATCATGCAGCAGTACCGGTGCGTCTGTTTTTATCGTGCATCGTCCGCAGTGCGCCTAGAAATTTTCAATGCACCGCACAACATGAACTGTACTTTCTCAAGCGGTGCGTTGACGAAACTATCCATCCCGGGGTGGATAATTCCATCAATGCACTGCCAAACTTCAGTTAATGGTCAACGATGTGGCCGTTTAACTGATCGCACTGTTGACTATGTAAAAATTTGGGAGGGTAGTGCGCTAACCAAACTACTCGCCCCGGGGCAGATAGTTTGGTTAGTGCACCACCCTCCTGGCATCATTACACGGTCAACAGTGTGGCGGTATAACTAATCGCACCATTGACTATGTACCAGTATTGGGAGGGCGGTGCGCTGACCAAACTATGCGCCCCGAGGCGTATAATTTAGTCAGCGCACCACCCTCCTAACATCAGTATATGGTCAACAGTGCGGTCGTTTACATGACCACACCATTGACTATGTCCAAGTTCGAGAGGGTGGTGCGCTGACCAAAATATCCACCCCGGGGCGCATATTTTGGTCAGCGCACTGCCATCCCAAACTTGGACATAGTCAATGGTATGGCCAATTAACCGACCACACCATAATTTATATATTTTTTAAAAAACATGGTGCGTCATTTCGGTACCACACCGGAACTGGTGTAGTTAACGTTAGCACTGATCGCGGTGCTGCCTATAAACTTACAAGCAGCACCGCGGACCAACATGAGTCGAATGGCTCGAGCGCACCACGTGGGAATTTTTTTTTTTTAAATGGTGAATTTTAAGTTTTTTTACAAAACTAATCCGCAAAAAAGTTTAATTATTTAGAAATAAGTAAAACACCTATATATTTGGGCGTTGAGGAGGCATATTTGTTGTATAATTTGCAAAACTAAATTTGCCCACCGTTTTCCAAAACTCAAAATTGAGATGGTGGGCAATGGATGCCAGCACTGTGTGCAAAGGGAGCACCGATGGACGAGTTCCTCACATAAGGGAAATTTGCACTGGTGCTTGAGAGCTTTGGAGCACTGAAAAAGTGAAAAATGGGAATTTTTGGCAGTATTTTTTTTATTTAACCTTGTTCCAGTGCGCGGGGTTTTGAGGTGCACCGGGCAGTTTCTTCCAACCGCACTGGGTTGTTTTAGTTTTGGCACAGGTTTTTAGGATGCACTGGGGCTGAATCTGTGTAGAGAACCAGTGCGCTACAGTAATTAGACGCACCGGGCGGGTTTCTAAAAAGAGCACGGTGTCTTGGTGTGCCAATTTTTAGTATGCACTGATGTTTTTCTATTGGAACACACAAGTGCGATGTAGGATGAGAAATGCACCAGACAAAAAACATCCATAAAAACCTCCACCTGCCAAACTCCTATA
This sequence comes from Pinus albicaulis, assembly GCA_034641835.2. Lineage (NCBI taxonomy): Eukaryota > Viridiplantae > Streptophyta > Pinopsida > Pinales > Pinaceae > Pinus > Pinus albicaulis. Next base: position 1,422,739,493 of record CM076575.1, on the reverse strand, counting down.
TAAACCTCCACTACAAACGAATATCTGGGCTATTTTTATAAGGAGTTCCTCAAAAACATCCGCTAGAGGGTCTTTTCCTTGTAGTGAAGGATGATTGAATAAAAATAGGAGGATAAATATTTAGAAGAGTACGATTGTTGGATTTTGTGGAGTAGCCATTATTGTTTATTTTGTAAAGGAGGTTGAAGGGAAATTTTTTTATTTTTGAAGCGCCTTAATTTGTAATTCAAGAATAAGTTAACATGATGAAGATGCATTCTATGAGTGAGGTTTACAATTTAGCCTTATAAGCAAAATGATATTTTTAAGAAGACACATAAGGAGAAAAGGAGAGGAGTTGAAGGTGAAGATGATAAGAGTAGTAAGCTAGGCATAGTAGTAAAATATATCCCTATGACGATTTGGAGAAATAAAAATAAGAGGCCCCATTGGAGAATGTGCCCAAGATATTTTTTTATTTCCTTAATTCTTTTTGTGTTGATTTGTGTACGAGACAAGAGAATGTGAATAAGGTTTAAGATGTGTTATGCACTAGAAAATCAAAAAACATAAAAATAAAAGGAGAAGTAACTTTGTGCCTCGAGAATGTGATGCATAAAATTTTGTGGATATTCCATTGGATAGTTCAACACAACATATATAATCAAGATAGACTAAAATTTATAATATTTCTTTCTTGTTCATTCTTCCTACATTTTGTCGTGTACTTTTTGCAGCTAAAAAATGTCTCTTTATTCCATGAGACTCACAAAACTCTTAAATTCATTTGAGATAAATCCACATCCTTGGTTGATCTGGGTAAATTCTTGATACCCTTAACCAAGACCTTTTACTTCAGCCGATGTGTTATAATTTTGTTTAATTAAAGCGTTAATGAACAAAAATGAACATCTACATGTTGTAAAGAAGAGTAACATAACAAGCATGAGCAACATAGGACATTGATAACGAAGTTCGTCCAGGAGGGACTACGTCTCCGGGCCTCGGTGTCAAGATGGTGTAGGCTACTGCATTAAGTGTTGTAAGGAGTGAATATGTACATGGATGGTTTTTTCTCTGTCGTATAAGGAAAATTCCCTCACAGAGGAGTGGTTAGACCTCTCTACGAGATGTTCCACTATAGGAACTCTCATTCACAACAAGGACTCCCATCAGTATGACAATAACTCACACAAAATGACTATAAGTATCCCGCCAACATGGAAACAAAGGGATCTCAATAAAACATACATGTGACAATGAGTATTTCGCCAACATGGCAGCAAAGGGATCTCAAACATAATACAAATACATGATAGAAAGTACATCTCACATCAAGGACAAAACAATATCCCATATCAAACATCAACAGGGATCTATACAACACAATTCATCTCATAGAAAAGAGACAAAGAAGTACATGAAATCAACGTATCGTATACCTCACATTAAATATGAATGAAGGATGAGTTGCTCTGTTGTTGGATCTGAAATCACAATCGCAATCGTGGCGTCAAAATGTGTGAAATCAACTGCTCACTCAATGAATGCTGACACCTGCACTCCACTTTGAAAAGTGGCCGAAAAATACAAAGCTCAAATGGAAAATCTGGGTAAACCATCATATTAGTGGCGTCAAATAGTGCAAAATTGATTGTGACAAAGTGAAAATTTGGGCCTTAGGAAATATTTTAGATTCCTCAAAGATGTTGCTCCACAGGGAATCTAGAAATCCGCAACTCAAAATAGGAATCTAATCTCACCATTGAGATCCTTGTGAAATTTTGAGAAGAATGAGTATAAGGTTGACCTCATTCTGACACTCGCGAATTTCGGCCTCCAAGGAATCTGAAAGATTCCCTCAAGATTCCTAAAGATTCTCCTCCACAGGGAATCTGCAAAACCTCTACTCCAATGGAAAATCTGGGTGCACCATCATGTTCCCTGTGAAATTCTGGTTAAAATGCATATAAATTTTAATACATTCTGACAATTTTACCTCCTTGAGATCAAAATATTCCCTTGGCATCAAACTGGAATCTGTCTCAAACTGTGTGCATGCATTTGCATTGGTATGGCCTTTACCTCGAAATTCGTGGACATCCTTGCTGCCTCTACCCCCCGGCGCACTTCTGAATGATGAGCTTATATTAAATATTGTGGGCGGACTTTACAAATCAAAGTTCGTTAGCTTGTTGGCAATTTTATTTGGGCGGAAGAGAAGAGGTCGGGGGATCAAATCCCAACCCCTAAACATAGTACCTGCATCCCTTTTTTTTTTTTAAATAAATCAATGTAATGCGTTGGGGTGCCAGACCCGCATTGGACAGCCCACCCCCAACCACCTCTGCCAAAGGTTGTAATGTATTAAACATATGTTTTTTGGTAGGTGTTTATAACATATGTTATGTTATATATGGGGTCATGTAATATATGTTATGTTTGTTTAACAAAACATATATTCGTTTCAACTTAATTAACCCAACCAACCATGATACACATTCGTTTTATCATTCAATAAAAAAAATTTATAACCATATTTTGATATAGTTTTGTTGTTTATAAAATTTGTTTTTTTATTAATGACTTTTATTTTAAATAGTTATAAAAATAACTATTTTAATACTTAAATTATTTTGTTGTTTTTTTTGTGTTTTGATGTTTGTGCAAGTGTAAGGGATAACGTTGGAGCACCATGTGTCATCAACTGAGAGGCTGTTATGTGGGTCCCACGTGCTCACTAGGATGCCATGTGGCATGCTGTGGGCCCCACGTTCCCTACCTTAACAAAAATTCAATCTACTCTAACTCCCTCATATGAGCTCAAATTGACGCGTCGTTCACACCGTTGTGATCAGGGTGACAAGCTCTTCAATATGAAGCTAATTTTTCCACATTTCCACCACTTTCAATTTTGAGCTTTTCCAAGCCACTGGTGTCTGAAGATCCACCTGGATCATCGATCTAATCTCGAGCACTTGATTTTTAAATTAGTTTCATTTTAAACCAAGGCTTTGAAAGCTTTAAACTTATAAATTTCTTGTAATTTTCTTTGAGGAGCACAAACCAATCATTCTTGAGTAATCATCAATGGGCATTATGAAGTAATTTTCACCTTCTAAAATTGTTTGTTCTTGTAGGACCGCAAAGATATGTATGAAATAATTCCAGTGGATTTTTTGTTGAGTGTTAAATAAAATATCACATTGAGAGGGGAGGGTGAATCAACGTGGGGGGGAATTTTCGTTAATAGTAAAACATGTAGCAATGTATCATAAAAATTTGTAGTATAGCAGTAAATGAAACAATCCATCAAGAAGCCATCTTCACATTAACACAATAGGACACAAAATTTTACGTGGAAATGCTTATGGGAGGAAAAAAATTCTTCTTCTTCTTCTTCAATTCATAACCTCAATTTACAGGCACTGACCTGATGGAGGCACCCACCCCCAATATATGCAATCAATTACTTACAATAGGCTACAATTTGATTGAGGAACCAACCTAAAAAATGTGCAAGTAGCAACTTGCAATATGCTACAGCCTAATTGAGGGACAAACCTCAAAAATATGCAAGCTTCGACTTGTTGTAGGCTTCAACTTGATTGAGGCACCGACCTCAGTGGAAGCACCCACCTCCTTCTTCAACTTCTTAGGGACCACTTTTCATAATATTTCAGACTATATCCACTTTCTCTTCAATCAATGTAAGTCTTCAAACTAATCATACTAATTATGTTAGTATGTGATCATATCCTGTCCATAACCTGTCACCATATATTCATCAACCTGGTCACATAAAACCCTTCTTGGAATTTGTTCTAGCCATATACACAATATTCACTGCAATCTACTAATGTACCCCCAAAATACATAACATTGACAAAACACATCATCAATACTTTTCATGCCTTTAGGACCGTTCACAATTGAACCCCGATCATCGTGCTTCTTCTAGAATCCAATTTGGCCTTAAAATGAAAACATAAACCTCCAAAAACCATATAAAACTATACAAATATTAATCATTCGAAATAATGGCATAATCCAGGTTCATTATATAAAATGGAATTTTAGGGCTCTAAAAAATGTCTAAATATCTGACAGAATGATCAAATTATTCATGCCAATAACCCCATAAATAAAAAATATACCAAGTCTGACCAGACTCAAACCCCCAACCTTTACAAAACAAACCAAGTCATACGAACAACAAAACTAAGCGGTGATTTGTTACATTTTATGAGCAAGCATATATGCATGCACGTCATCCATAACTATAGCACACTTAGGCATCATCCTGTCGTGGATATCCTGAGTTCGAACCAATAACCATACATACTATACAAAAACATAATCGTGTGAGGGATTGTCCCTTCCACTAATCAAACATAATGAACTTTGAAAATATATCACCACCGCAATGCTTGACACTTGAACCTATGTTCAAAGGTATATATGTGTTGAATTGAATGTGTATGGATTGCACTAAGGTCATATGTATTTATATGAAGGCATGGGACTTCTCATGTGAGCCAACCCATGATTTTGCTTAAAATCCAAGGATTTTACCTTATAGGGCTAACATGTGACCATTCAACGTAACCTTGTTCTTAACCTTTGTGCCTTGGTCCTTTGGGCCGAGACCATATGACCATGCTTGACATGACCTTGTCCTTAATATTTTTTCATTGGTCCTTTGGGACGTGACCATACCACCATGTTCAACGTGACCTTGTCCTTAATATTTGTGCCTTGGTCCTTTGGGTTGTGACCATACAACCATGATCGACATGAACTTGTCCTTAATATTTGCACCTCGATCCTTTGGGGATTGCCTTTAAGTGACCATATGACCATGTCATGTGACTGTGTCTCTAGGGGTCCATGGTTGAACACATCATGACATCATCATGATGTCATCATGCCACGTGGAAGCCCATGAGGGGTGTCATGTGTCACCCATTTTTTATCATTTGACTAACTGAAAATCGCCATTTGTCTCTGCCATGTGGCAGTCCCTAGAAGTTCCATGCCATCCAGCTAATATAATCTTGATGATGTGGTAATATCTTAATTCAGTTCCACGTCATCTTCACTACCACATCATCTCCCCTATCCAATAGAATCCTACCAAGTCATCTTTTTTGCCACATCATAACTAACTATGCAGGAGGGACATGTCACTACCACGTCATATCCTTTTTCCAATCAAATCTTGCCATGTCATATTTGTTGCCACATCATAGTTGCTTGTGTAAGAGGGACATGTCACTACCACATCATCCAATCAATAGTTTCCATGTGTTGTTATGGAACATGTTCATCAGGAAGGCTAAAGTTTAGGCATCCTGACACATCTTCTGTTGTTTAATTATCTATCCAACCATCATATCCATCTGATCTAAGAAGAGATGCCTGATGTTTAATTGTGTTAACTTTCATGCAATTTTTGTCACTTTCCACCATATTTGTGATCTCTAAACTATAGATCCTCCTAGAAGATGTGCATTGTTTAACAAATTTTGTGTTTGTGGGTTTGGATCCATAGTTTGGGACCTTTACTATTGTTAATCTTCAAATGGCCATAACTTCTCTGGGAGGAGTTTTGTAGAGTATGATATACCGTTGGAAAGGTCTCAATAAGGAATATCTAATAATGTTATCCATAGACTCATTAGGACATCATAAACTTGTAAAAAATTCAATAAATGTCGCACCTCTTTTGACTTCACATGATGAGGATAGGTAAGAGATATAACTACCATACTACTTCCTTTGATCCATGAATGACATTGTTGCTTCCTTAGACAACACCTTTGACATCAACAACACCTATTGTCATAAATGACAACATTATGTTCAACAATCCCCCCCTTTTTCCTTGATAGAAACACCACCTGACATTGATATTCATTGATGGAAATGGGACGAAACTCTCACTAGTATGCTGCTAGGGACTTCTACTTGATTTTATTGATTCTCTTATTTTTTCCTTCTTTCATGTCTGCATTCTCTCCCCCTTTGACCAATTTCTTGATCTTGTTACTTCTTTGTATTCCTTATTTAATGTATTCATTCTCTCCCGCTTTGAAATCAGTGGAAAAGGGACATGGTTTCCAAACAATTTGTCATGATTGTGTGTGAACCTGATCCTAATATAAGTGGAGTCTCCCTTGAGACTATGTTGTAAGTGTCCGCCAATGCTTGTCCAATCATTCTTGGACTTTCCTATGGACCTAATAGTGTCTCCCCCTAAGACCATTTTGTTAATTCTTCTCCACTTTTTCATGTACTTTCATGTGGATCTAATAAAGTCTCCCCCTAATACCATGCTTCCTTTATTAGTAAGTTATTGTCATGTTTTCATTCTCTAATTGCCCCTATATTATCTCATGGACCTAATGGATTCTCCGTTGAAACCATGCTTCTTGTCAACCTTATCAATAAAATATGAATATGCTTCCATATGCTAATATACATATTCATCTATCATTACACTACTTTACATCTAATGCATCATCATCGAGTCATACTTGGCAATGCGAATGGAATCTCCCCCTATCATTGTTCATGTGCTACACCCATACCGATAAATTCTTCCTACAATTGGTCATTCTTTCTACATAACCTTGCTTCTTCAAGTTTTGATTCAACAAGTTATGATCTTAAAGAATATTTCTCCAAGGGATTAGATTTGAGGGGTCAAATCTAACCTTGATTTTTCCTATCTCCTTCTCCATCATGTAGAGTTGATTCTTGGATTAATAAGTAGTCCCTCTCACTTATGCCATCTCAAGTTGAATCTACAATCACATGTTGTGCATCCTTCATTACGAAATATGTAACATATAACATTGGGCTTCAAAATTTATGGAAATGACCCATATATGTGTTTTTAATTTAATCCATATGTCTAAGCTTAGGAATTTAATCATGTCCTCTATGCATCGTTATATCACGAGTTTTGCAATCCTGTGCTTTGTGGAAAAATGTTGTGCCTGGAAAATGATAACAAAAGAACTTATTTTGATACATGGAGGTATAAGGAGATCTCGATATTCTAAAGTTGTTCCTTGGAAGAGTATCCACCTTCTGCTGATTCGTAACTCTTGCTTCATTGCTTCTTGTGGATAATTTATGGAGATTTTCTATTATGGGAGGTTCCATTCTTTCATTTTGATTCCTTCCCTTTTGTGAATTAGGTGTTCCCTGTTGATTCCTAGCATCATTCTAAGAAACATTAGAAATGTTGAAATGAACATGCTTGGGTTGATTAATTAATTTCCTAGGATTGTAACACTACATCCCACCCTCTTACACCTTCCAAGTTCAATGGGAGGTGTTACTTTTCCCTAAACCAACTTCCAAGGTCTCATTAGGGAAGTGGGATTCCAAAATTCCTCCCTTTCCAAAGCTAGTAGAATAAACTTTGGACTACACTATCACATTCAGCTCATCAAGAAATTTTCGATGATATAAACTTTATCGAAATATAACTTACTTAACAAAATTTATGACCATTTAGAATTTTGGCTCTTTAACCCTTACATGTTAGTTATTGTAGCCTCGTGGCACTACCATGTGTCCCATGCAGCTTTGCTATTTAAGCCTCCACTTCCACGTATACTACCACATGGTCGCAAGATGTTCCACCTTAGTCGGGTGGTGGTTTAAAGATTCCATTTACCTTCCATAGTGCAATATATTTGTTAAACAGTGGGAATATCCAAATCTTGCAACTCCCCTCTAATGGGACCACAATAGAGTGAAACTCCTCAACACTCTTGGGCACAGCCAAAAAATTTCATGTCAACTATTGGGTATAATTCCAATTCCTTAATCCCATCTATCATGGCTTACCCTTCTCAATGCACCTAAAATCAAAACTCGACAATCCCGATGACATCATGCTGACACCAACCCGCGATGACATGCTGGCATCATGACAATAAATTCTTGTCGAGCAACAAGAATATTTCCTTTTGCGACTCACTTCAATTCTACAATGCTTGCTTGATCCAGATATATGTAAGAATTCAATTGAATACAAATATAAATATAAACACATAGATTCAAAAGAAATAAATATTTATTTCATTAATATCAAAGAGCTGAAAAATGCTTACAAGTAGAATGGAAATAAACTAGCTCAGGCGATGGTAGCTTATCTCTGAGAAGAGATGTGGTGGCTACATGCCTATGAATTATGTTACAATGAGGCTCAAGGGCCTTTTTATTATTGAAAAATAAGGTAAAACCCTAAACAACCAAAACCCTAACCCTAGGAGATGGAATACCAAGAGTTTGTGGACCTCGTTGGGGTTAGTTGGGCAACCAACTTCTGGGGGTTGTAACTTGGTCATATGATCTCCGTTTTGGTTAATGCAATACCTCATTAGAAATATATATTTGAGTAATACAGGATTTTCCATTGTGAACCTATTGCAGACCTCAAAAAAATTCCATTTAGGGGGCCAAAACAACTCTAGAAGTTCAAGTCTCGAAAACTGCTAAAAATACTAAATGTTGCTATAATCAAGGAAATAGATGAAACTGTTTGGGGGTCTAGTTGGAATAGGATGGTGGCCACCAATATCCACATAGATCATTCCTCTCCCCTTAGGAAGCAATGGTCCCCATTGCGTGCAGAGCCTCCATGAGGTGAGGAAATTTCTGTTGAGCCTGGTCCTTGGTGAACTACTTTCCATGGTGAAGGAGTTGGCCTACTTTGAGAACTCGATATAGCTGGATGCTTTGCTGGAAATTGTTCTTGATTTTTGTGTTCATGATCCTATTAGTTGTGGCATGTTTGATGCATTTTGTATTGAGCTCTATTGGTGTCAGTTGTTCAACAATGTCGAATGTGTCTAACAATGGGGGAAAGTATGGTCACAATTGGTCCACATTGAATACTAGGTGCAGGGTAAGGAGCGGTGGAATGCAGAGCTTGAATGAATTTTATCCCACAACCTTGATGATGGTGTACGACCCATATTGGAGTGGGAAAAGTTTGTGATGGGGCCCAATTAGGCACTCCTTTTTCATATGTAACCAAACTTTGTCACCCACATAGAACCTATGTGGCACCCGATGTTGATCATGACACAGCTTGTACTTAACATTGGCTCAGTATAGTATGTCATTGACCTACTATTGGATGTGCTAAATGCAATCAATGAAGTTGTTAGCCCTGTTAGCTTTGGCCTAGACATGAGCCAAATCTACCTGAGTAGATACAAGTGGTATGGCCACATCAATGGGACATAGTGGTTGGAATCCCAACCCCACTTGAAAGGGGTTGTGGCCACTTGAGCTATGGAGAGTTGTGTTTTAACTATGTTGGAAATAAGGGATGATTTCATCCCATGTGCATGGATGCTTCGATTTTTACATGCACATAATGTGCACAATAATGTTGTTGACGACCTCTGTTTGGTCATCAGTTTAGGAGTGGAAGATCGTGGATTTAATGAGCTTGGTATCCAACATCGACCAGAGGCTTGACCAAAAATTACTGAGGAACCTATTGTCCTAATATGAAATAATTGATTGTGGGATCCCTAAGTGTACCCACACTTGTTCAAAGAAGAGCTTAGCAGTGGCTTCTGTTATGATAGTCTTCTTGCAGGCCACCATAATGGCCACAAATCTGTCGATGACCATGAAAATACAGTCGTTTCCATGCTTAGTAGAAGGAAGAACCGACATGTAATCCATGGAGATGGATTCCCAAGGCTGAATAGGAGTAGGAAAAGGAGTATTTAGGCCTTTCTTCTTGAGGGTCGGTTTGGCAATGACACATGCAATGCAGGATCTGTCTAAGGTTCGGCTAATAAAAATACTTATACAACATCACCATTGTTTTCTCTGCTCTGAAATGTCCAACGACCCTACTATAGTGCGCCTCCCAAATCATCTTGGCATGCTCGCTTAAAGGAACACAGAGGTGTCCCAAGTGGCACAACAGTGCACCCTGGAGGTGAAAATCAGGAACTTTCTTGCCTTCTAGGAGCATATGGTATGTGTTATCTAATTTTTTATTGCTCTTGTAAATATGTGACCATTCAAAAGTATCGTTTCCACAAGATTCTAACATAGTGGTCAGCACCATGACCGACAATCAGTTGAGGAAATCTACAGCATTATTGGCACCGCTTTTCTTGTACTTAATGTTCAAATGGAATTGTTGCAGGTATTTGGACCATTTATGATGGTAATCATTCTACAAATTTCCTTGTGTTTGTATGAACGACAGGGGTCGATGGTTTGTGTTGATGACCGTCTCCTTCCCCATAATGTAATTCTTCCACTTGCAGCAGACCTGCATAAAGGAATACATCTCTTTGTCACAGGTGGGATACTTTCGGACTATGTCTAAAAGTGTCTCATTTTGGTATGCCACTAGATGCCCCTGGTGAGTAAGAACTACACCAATAGCATATTCAAAGTCATCGGTCTCAATATCAAATGGTTTTCGTAGGTCCAGTAATGTGAGCAACAATACATAATAGAGGTGATGCTTCAACTTCGCAAACACCTTCTGTTGGGATTCAAACCAAAAGAAATTTTCTTTCGCTTCGCCCTTGGTGACTTGACTCAAAGGCCAAGTGATATGAGAGAAAACCAACACGAACCTGCAGTAGAAATTGGAAAGAACCAGAAATTTGCGGAGCTCTGTTAGAGTGGTTGGGGTTGGCCAATCCCGAATAAATTTTATCTTGGTTGGCTCGATATGCACACCCTTCTCATCAATGATGTACCCCGGATATTGAACCTGGATCATGCCAAAAGTGCATTTATCCAAATTTCCACACAACTTGTGTTGTCATAGGGTTTGGAGGACCTGTCGAATATGGTGTAGGTGCTCTTCCTAACTCTGACTTAAGATCAAGATGTCGTCCAAATATACTACCACGAACGAGTTGGTGAAGGGCACGTGAAGGGCTACAAGATGTCTTCCATAAGCCTCATTAAGGTTACGAGGGAATTTTTCAACCTGAAAGGCATGACCAACCATTTGAAAAGGCCCTCCTTGGATTTGAAGGTAGTCTTCCACACATCAGAGGGTTCGATTGGTATCTGGTGGTAATTAGACTTCAAGTCAATCTTGCTGAAATATTTGTCCCCTTGAGTTCATCGAGAAGGTCATTGATTTCTGGGATTGGATACCTATTCCATACATTGATCTTATTCAATGCCCGATAGTCAATACAGAGCCTCTGAGTTCTGTCCTTATTCTATACCAACACGATCGGGCTCCCACAAGGTGAGGAGATTAGCCTAATGTGCCCTTTTTGCAACAACTCTTGAATATTATTCTTGATTTAATCATTCTATATAATAGAGCATTAGTATATCAGTCCATTAGGTAGCGACACGCTTGGGGTCAGATCGATGGAGTGCTTCACTTGACAGTGTAGAGGTACCCCTGTGGGCGAAGTGAAGATGTTCTTGTAATCCTCCATGACCTTGTCCATCTGCTTCTACCCTGCGAGGAAGCCCTATCTGGAGGATATGGATGTGGCCATAATATTCCTCTTGTTCTGAGGTTGAATCATAAGGAAGACAAATTTTTGGGTCTGGGAAATTATCTTACTGCATTGTTTAGCATATATCAAAGAAAATGTGGTAGGTGTCGCTACCTCTGGTATCCTATACAACTTCTGACCCAAAGTAATAATCATATAATGAGGTCTAGATTAATATACAACATGACGTCTCCATAGGTATGACTAACCTAATAAAACATTACAGACTTCAAGAGGGGAAATGTCACACAATACCTCATCTGCAAAGGGTTTGATGCATGACAAGGCATGCGACACTACTAGCTGACATGGAGATATCGCCCTTGGTGGAGCCACCCAATGGTGTACATTTGTGGGTGCGGTGTTGTTAGCAACTTCAATATATTAACGACCTTGACTAATATCAGGATCTTTTGGATCCCACTGTCAATGATGAACTGCATTGGCAAACCCTTTACCCACATCTACAAGTTGAAGAGGCACTCCCCCTCCTTTGGATCCTTACGTTCCACCTTTTGGAGCTTGGTGGTGGCTAACGTCATAGTGGGTTTTGTTTCAATGATCTACTTTCCCTTGTTGGGTTCTGGCTCATAATCATAACATACATCTATATATGAGTCTTTTAGCTTGTCCACCAGCGACTGCTTTGCACGACACTCGTTTTGTTGAGAGTGGAAATTTTATGGAACTCACACCACTTGTTGGTGTCCTTCTTTGCATTCCCATTATTATTGGCTTGTAGCTTCGAGGAGTTGGCCTAAGGGTTTATGGAATTAATATACCCTTTGCTCTGTGGCTTGTGAGTGACTTTTCTTTTCTTTGGGTTTGCAGATCCAAAGTCTCGCTTCTTCTTCTTGAATTTCTGTTGAATCTTGGCAGCATAGTTGTCTGCTGCACCAAGCGAGGTGATGTCCAAGAAATCAATTTCCTCCTGAATGCATTTTTTCAACCAAATGTGGTACTTGAGCAACATGTGTTTTTCTGAATCTTTGATACCCAACTTTGTGCGCGGGGTATGGAAAATATTCATCATCTCATGCACATCTTGATCCCTTTATTGTCGCAACATTGTCCATTGTATGTACTTGTCCTCATAGCTCCCCACAAGGTAATATTATTCCTTGATGGCATCTCAGAAAAAATTTCAAGTGGGTGAGGCTGAAAATAGTGAAGGCTCTCTCTCATACCACTATTCATATTAGGTTTTTCCACCAGTCCTTGACATGGGGGGTGAATTTGATGTGTAGAAAAGTAATATTTTCCCGATTGGAAAATCCATGAACCGAAAAATATACTTCCAACATATTTAACCATATATCTATGGCATATGCACCTATTTTTCCTTCAAATATGGGATTTTCAAAATTGACTTGTACCTTAAAAGGAGTGGCGCCTCTAGAGTGGTTGTTGGATGAAGATGTGTCGCATGTGGGTAGATGCCAAAGGATCTGGGCAAAGTTATCCATCATAACGTTCCTCTCTCGCTTGAGGGATTCCTCAAGCAATATTTTTAAAGGATCTCCTACTCCCTCATATTTCTTTTCTTCCACCATGGGAGGTTTTCAGGGTTTACGAGACTGGTCTTGCAATGGTTCAACTAGTTCGAGCCCTAACTCCTTATACCTTGACCTTGTTAGGGACATGCAAAGAAAATAGAGAAAGAGTAGACCGCTTTGATACCACTGATCCATATTTATGTAGGAACACAAATGATACATATATAAACATAAACATAGAGATGCAACATAAATAAATCTTCATTTCATTAATATCAAATAACTAAAAAATGGTTACAAGCAAAATGGAAATAAATTATCTCGGATGATGGTAGCTTATCTCTGAGAAGAGATGTGGCTGATAGATGAATCTGAAAAATGTTACAATGAGGCTCAATGGAATTTTTATTATTGAACAATAAGGGAAAACTATAAACAACCAAAACCCTAACCCCAAGAGATTGAACACCAAGAGTTTGTGGGCCACATCGAGATTATTTGGGAAACCAACTTCCCAGGGTCGTAACTTAGTCATATGATCTTTGTTTGGCACATATGATACCTCGTTGGAAACATAACTATGATTACTACAGGATTTTCTATAACTGCGGACCTCAAAAAAACGTTGTTATGGGGTTCAAAATAACTTTGGAAGTTCAAGACCCAAAATATGCTAAAAATATTAAATGTTGTTATAATCAAGGAAACAGATGAAACCAACTGGGGCTCTTGGTGGAATAAGTGGGTAGAAACCAATATCCGCCTAGATCACTGCTTCTAAAACACCTTGTGGTCTAGGATTTGTGATGATGTCATGCTTACATCATACCACCACATGACCCCCTTTGAGGATGCCATGTGTCACACAAGTTCAAGCTACTTGGCCCTCAAAAAATGCCTTTGGTTCCTAACATATGTCACACCTTTTGTGTGCCACATTCTCATCCTTTCCAAATAAATGATCCAGATCTGAGAGCGAAACTGATTCCAAACTTAATCTGGTTGACAACCCCTCAAACAAGAGTCAATTCTTAATAGTGATCTTCTGACTTGATTGCATTACTAGTCTTGAATCCAATTAAACTTACAAATGTGTTGATAGTCTCCAAATTCATTACTTATTGCATTTCATGATTATAATTTAATAAATAACATGCATAAGAAAAAATGAGACAAGAGATCAATCACATAAGAGAAGAGATCACTGAGTTGGCAACGAAGTTCACCCAGTGTGGGTTGTCTCAGGGATCTGCTCAACTATCTAGTCGTTTCAATATCTATCCTTTAAAGAGATTCTCTTATTTTTCAATACAAAAGGATTGAACTCTCACTTCAGGTGGAAATGTATCTTCGTCAAAGAGATTTTCTCCTTTGACAATACAAAATGTCTGAACTCTCACTTCAAGTGGCAATGTATCTCCTTCAAAGAGAGATTCTTCTTTGTCAATAAAAAATGACCAAACTCTTGCTTCAAGTGGAAATGTATCCCCTTCAAAGAGATGTTCTCCATTGAAAATACAAAATGACTGAACTCTCAAATCAAGTGGCAATGTCTCTCCTTCAAAGAGATGTTATTATTTTTCAATACAAAAGGATTGAACCCTCTCTTCAAGTGGCAACGTCTCTTATTCAAAGAGATTTTCTCTTTTGACAACACAAATGGACTGACCTCTCACTTCAAGTGGGAAAATGGTTTTTTTTCAATACCGTATTCTCTAGGATTGCGTACATAGGGTCAAACAAAAACTTATCTGCAATAATTTAGATCTTATTGCCTTGATGCAACATAAAAAGATCATAAATAATCTGCAAATACACATGCTCCCTCTTACAAATATTAGAAAGGGGATAATCAATAATAAGAGAGACTTACATTGGTTTATGTGCCAAATCACTCAATCAAATGCTCAAAACTCAGCAAACACAACACTAGTAGGTTCATCTCGACATTCTGCAACTTTTTACTATAAACACGACCAACTTTCGAAAAGTGTGTCTCTGTCTTGAAATTTGTGTCAAGCATTAATAACACATATGGGATTCAACCATGAGCCCTCATATATGTTGCTCAAAACTCAACAAACATAGCACCAATAGGTTTTTCTCTTCATTCTGCAAATTTTGATTACAAGCACGACCAACTTCTAAAAAGTGCAGCTCTGTCTTGAAATTTGTTCCAAACATTAATGACAATATGGGATTTAACCATGAGCTCTCAAATCCATTGCTCAAAACTTAAAAAACATGTCACCAACAGGTATGCCTCATGATTTTGCAACTTTTGACTATAAACATGACCAACTTCTGAAAAGTGCATCTCTGTCTCGAAATTCATGCCAAGCATTAATGCCACATAGGGGCTTTAACCATGAGCCCTTAGATCCACTATTAAAAAATCAACAAATAAATCCCTAGCAGGCTTTCCTCGTTATTCTACAACTTTTGACTGTAAACACGACCAACTTCTAAAAAACACATCTCTTCCTTGAAATTAGTGTCAAGTATTAATGACACATGTGGGCTTTAACTATGAGCCATAAGATCTATTGCTCATATCCAAATTCTATCTGCATGAATGGGCTCATCTTGAAAAATCAAGAAGAATGACCATAAACACCATAATAATCTGTCACCTTCACTTTTGGTCCCCTATAAGCTTCTCTACCTCGGACTTCATGCTACTCGGGAATCCCTTCTCTACAATTAATACAGTTCATCTCTAACTTCATGCCCGAGAATACCTTGTTCGCATAGTTTGGTGTGCAGGTCACTCCCTCCTTGGCTACGAGGAAACATTGGTATAAATAGTTTTTATTGGACAAAATTTATGACCAAGTCTCTTGGTGGACCAACTAGTGAAGATATATTAAGTCATTGGTTGTGGGAGACGTCCTATGGTCAAACCTATGGGCTTCCCCTTTATTGCTAGGTCCCTATAATACTAGTGTAGTCCCTTATTGTTATTGTTAGTGTAGCCCCCTTATTTTTATTGTTGTGCCCATGTAGTCCCCATATTTTAATTATTGTGATCCATAGAAGCCCACTATTGTTATTGTCGTGCCCTTACATTACTATTGTTATGTAGGCTCTGATTATATTGTGACCCCTTAGATTCCTATATATAGAAAGTAGGTTTTTTCATTTGTATCTTCAAATAATTGTTCATTTATGTAATGTAAAGGAGGTTTCCCCCTCAAAGAGGTTGATTTCTAAGTCATTGATCTATATTTTATTATATTTTTTGAGTTGGTTGCATAACATTTGGTATCAAAGCTTTGGATTCTAGGGTTTCGCTTCTTCAAACAGGGCATCTTGGAATTTTAGCTATAATTTTTTTTATACGAACCTTCAAAATATAAAATTGAAACCACGTGGATTCTAAATACTGATGAATATCATGTACGAATTTAAGATCTTGGTTCTCTATATTTGCGAAGATATGATCTAAGGAAGTTAGGGTTTTTGCAGGCTCCAAAATTTCATCTCAAACAGGTGACCAAGGGAAAATCGTCTTAACTTTCGTTTCAGGAATCAGATTTGAATTCTGTAAAATGCGTACGAAAGTGCATGAACTTTGGTTTATTTTATATCAATTTCATGGCCGAAGGTTGAAACAGTGAAACGTGTCACCCCGTACAATTTCGCTCTACAAAACCAGTCCATAATTAGGACATTATGGGAGATCACGAATGACTTTATCTTGATGAATCCAAGTTAGGTCTGAACTATGGGATTGGAAAGAAGACTCAGAGGGATAATACAAGACTTAATTTAAAATCTTGGGTACCCTAAATAATAGAGATACATCAGGTTCAATATCGAGCTCCTCGAAAGCAAGAAAAATGTGTGTATTTTTTTTAAAATTGCATAAATTTTGTTTGAAGTTATTCCAAGGGAATATTGAAGCATTGATATCAATATTGGGTTCTAAAATTCCTCCCAAAAACAATTCCACACCCATTAAGCCCTTAAAAAGCTCTACTATGATGCATGAAGAGGAATAAGTACAACATGATATATCACAATTACGAGACCAAGTGCAACAAATTTCACTCTCGCAAAGAGTAAACAAAAAAGAAATGGAAGCTAAGATGAATGGTTTGAAGAATGGAGTGGAAGCTAAGATAGATGGTATAGAAGAAAAACTGAAAGGCCAAATGGAAGAAATGAATAATGGTCTAAAAGCATACATGGAAGGTTTGAAGGAATGTTTGACAAAGTTGCTACAAGAAATTATTCTTAATGGCGAAAAGGTAGTAGATGAAACTCATGATGAAAACAAAACAAATGTTAATCATGATTTCATAGAATCTAATGTTGGATTTAAGACCCACCATATTCCAAGGATTGATATGAGGAATTTTGATGGGAAAGATCCGGTAACATGGATACTACAGATGGAGCAATATTTTGAACTCCGTAATTTGAAAAACACACAAAAGGTACGCATTGCAACATTACATTTAGAACCAAATTAGTTTGTATGGTATCGATGGATTTGTTCTCATAAACCACTTGTCACTTGGTAACTTTTTACGGAGGAAATGATATCACATTATGAGGATACAAAAAATAACACCTTATTTAACCAATTGATAAATCTCAAACAAATGGGTTCAATGGTGGAACACATTGAGAACTTTTAAAAATTGAATATAAGGGAAAATGATATTCCAAAGGAGCATAGGATTTATGTATTCATAGGTACTTTAAAGGATAACATCCAACCTGAGGTTTGCCTTTGGGAACTTGATTCATTGGAGAATGCATTTAGGTTGGAAAGAAAAATTATGGCAACAAGGAAGCCTACCACACAACACTATAAAGATGGAAGTTTTGTTGCTCATAGCCTTCCACAACCTACAAGGTTGACACCACAATAATTGGAAGAAAAAATAGAAAAAAGGATTTGTTACATTTTTGATAGAAAATACACCAAAGGTCATAAGTGTGCTAAGAAGAAATTATTTTACATAGATTGTGAAGAGGAGGAATAAAAGAACAAGAAACTTTAAAAGAAGAGGATATATACTAGAAAATGACCTTAGGGAAAGAAGAAATGAATGCGACCATATATTGTAATGCATTGGAAGGAATTACCACTCCTCAATATATCAATATAAAAGGATGTATTAAGAAGAAAAAGGTATTAGTGTTCATTGATTCGAGTAGTACCAATAATTTTTTTCATTGTAATATAGCCAAGGAATTGAATTGTTTCCTATATCCAACACCAGAGTGTTAAGTGATGGTTGCAAATGGAGGAACTATAAATTGCTTTGGAAAGTGCCATAATATCAAGCTAACCATTGGTGAATATGTATTAAATAACCCAATGCTTTGAATAACTATGGGTATGATAAATTTTAATTTTCAAGAACTTTTCTTGATTTTTTTTTGGGAAGGAAAGGAAGTTGAATTAAGGGGTATCATAGGGAAACCAAGAAATATAATCATCTCTAATGGCCTGAAAAAAATTCTAAATAAATAACAATGAGGCATAATTGAACAACTATGCTCACTAGAGTTTCAAACATCGAAATCATCTATTTCTCCAGATCTCCAAAAAGACTTGGAAAATCATTCCTAGGTATTTGAGACTCCCAAAGGCCTCCCACCCATTCATGATCATTATCATTATCATGATATTCATTTTATTCCAGGAGGTGTTCCTCCAAACATCAGGCCTTACAAATATCCCTATGACAAAAAGAGTGAAATTGAACGTATGATTGGTGAAATGCTAGAGACTGGTATAATTCAACCTAGTCAAAGTTTTTTCTTTGCTCCAGTAGTATTGGTGCACAAGAAGGATATATCATGGCACATGTGTCCAGATTATAGAGAGCTCAACAAGCTCACTATTAAAGATAAATTTCCCATTCCAGTCATTGATGAATTATTGGATGAATTACATGGAGCAATTTAATTCGACAAGTTGGATCTTCGTTCAGGATATCATCAGATTAAAATGAAGACTGAAGACATTCTGAAAACAATATTTAGAACTCATGAGGTTCATTATGAATTTTTGGTCATGCCTTTTGGCCTTACAAATTCACCTTATACATTTCAAGGGTTGATGAATTCCATTTTCAAACCCTTCCATGAAAAATTCGTGTTAGTATTTTTTTATGATATACTAAACTACAACAAGTCTTGAAAGGATCATGTTCAACACATTGACAGGGTGCTCAAACTATTGGAGGAGAAACAATTATATCCAAAAACCTCCAAATGTTTCTTTGGAGTACAGGAGGTGGAATATTTGGGTCATATTATATATCATGAGGGTGTTAAGGTAGACCCTAACAAAATTAAATCCACTAAGGAATGGAAAATACCCACAACCATAAAGCATATGTGAGGATTTCTCGGGTTAACAGGGTATAATTGCAAGTTTGCTAAGAATTATGGGAGAATAGTAGCACCTCTAACAACATTACTGAAGAAAGATGCATTTTCTTGGACTCTAGAAGAAACTAAGGCCTTTTAACATCTTAAAGAGGAAATGTGCCAAGCACCGGTCTTAGCTACACCAAACTTCACAAAAACCTTTATTGTGGAAAATGATGCCTCGGGAAATGGAATTGGTGTTTTTTTAATGCAATAAGGGAGACCCATTGCTTTTCAAAGTCATCCAATCAAAGGAAATTATTTACAGAAACCTATTTATGAGAAGGAAATGTTGGCAATACTACATGCACTAAATAAATGGCTACCTTACCTAATGGGAAGACACTTCAAGATAAAAATAAATCATGTTAGTCTTAAATAATTTTTGGAACAAAGACTATCTTCAGAAGAGCAGAAAAATGGGTCACAAAGATGTTGGGTTATGACTTTGAAATCGTCTACAAAAAAAGGAAAGCTAAATGTTGTTGCAGATGCACTCTCAAGAAAGGATGAGGATGTGGAACCATTGCTTTGTGCCATTTCTATTATCTAACCATATTAGATAACCGAAGCAAGGGAGGAATGGAAGAATTATGAAGAAGTGTGGACACTCATTCAAAATATGCAACAAGATCCCAGTACATCTGATACATTTACCTGGAAAAATGATTCATTATGGTACAAATATCTCTTATATATTTGTAAGAATTCCCAATTAAAACAAAATATTATTTTGGAATTTCACACCTCTCCCTTAGGAGGACACTCGGGATTTTTAAAAACTTACCATAGGGTCAAGAATTTTCTTTTTGAGATGGACTTAAAACTAATATTCAAAAGTTTGTGGCGGAATGTTTGGTCTGCCAAAAAAATAAAGTTGAGTCAATTAAGACCCCAGGTCTGCTACAACCTTTATCCATTCCAAGTCAATGTTGGGAAGAGGTTTCAATGGATTTTATCACAAGTTTACCCTAGTACGAAGGAAAGGGTGTCATCATGGTGGTAGTTAATAGAATTACCAAGTATGCACACTTGTGTGCATCATCTCATCCATTTAAAGAAAGTACAGTTGCTACTGCATTTATGTAAAAAATTTAAATCTACATGGAAATCCAAAGATTATCATAAGCTCATAGCTCATAGCTCATATTATCATCCTCAATCTGATGGGAAAAATAATATAGTGAACAAATGTTTAGAGGGATATCTTCGTTGCTTTGTATCTGATAAACAAACACAATGGGTCAATTGTTTACCTATCACTGAATGGTGGTATATCACTTCCTTCCATGCTGCAGCAAAAACGACCCCATTTATGGCACTTTATGTATATCATCCACCATCCATCACATCTTCTTTAAGAGAAAATTCTATGGTTCAAGCAGTGGAATATCACATCAAGAATCAACAACAAGTTATCCAACTCTTAAATGATAACCTAACTTTGCTACAAAATCGAATGAAACAAAAAGATGATCAACATCGTAGCGAAAGAAGTTTTGATATAGGCAATGGAGTATTTTTACAGCTACAACCATACAAACAAATGTCCCTCAAGCAAGCTAAGAAGGATAATAAATTATCGCCAAAGTACTATGGTCCTTACAAGGTGTTGCAAAATATTGGTACTATGGCATACAAATTGGAGCTTCCTGCATCTTCCCGAGTGCACCTAGTTTTCATGTTTCGTGCTGAAAGAAGGTTATAGGTGACAAACTCGTAGTTCAAACAATATTGCCAAAACTTGACGAGGAAGGAAAAAACCTATTGGAACTTGAATCAGTCACGGAAACAAGAAGTCGATAGCTATGGAATCAATCAATTTCATAGTATCTCTTCAAGTGGAAGAATTTATCCGATGAATATTCCACATGGGAGGATGAGAATTTTATACAGAAGCATCCATAACTACTCAATCATTGAGGACAACACTTTTTTGAAGGAGAGGGGCATGTTAGGTCCATATAATACTAGTGTAGTCCCTTGTTGTCATTATTAGTGTAGCCCCATTATTGTTATTATTTTTCCCATGTAGTCCCCATATTGTTATTATTGTGCCCCATAGAAGCCCACTATTGTTATTGTTGTGCCCTTACATTATTATTTTTATGTAGGCTCTTATTATATTGTGACCCCTTAGACTCCTATATATAGAACGTAGGTTTTTTCATTTCTATCATCCAAGAATTTTTAATTTATGTAATGTAAAGGAGGTTTCCCCCTCAAAGAGGTTGCTTTCTAAGTCGTTGATCTATATTTTCTTCTATTTTGTGAGTTGGTTGCATAAAAAATTTAGTGTAGAGTTTTTGTTGGGTGTGGAGCCTGATTATCATCCTGATTTAGAGGTCTTTGTTTCAACCATATGTATACCCCAGGAAGATTGTACACCCCTCCATGTGGGGGGGGGTGGTGCAGGGGGGACGGTCACCCTCGGCTGGGGGGTTCGGGGATAGCGCCCCTGAAGCTAAAAATAGATGTAAAAATTCCTTGTAAAATTTTATAATTTCGTAGTCAATCTGGGTCGTTCATTAGGCAGATGATTTAACGATAGAAGCTATGTTTAATTTAGGGTTTTTTTTCCCTAAAAGACAACCGCTCAGTTCATATGAGAGAATAGTATTGCGACTATGTGTGGTGTGTGTATTATGAGCAAGAAAGAGAAAGGGGGACTATGTGATAAAGTAGAGGATATTACAGCAGATCTGTTGTAGGCCGTGTCTCTTCATTTTGTTGGATAATATAAAGGAAAGACTGGTTGTTTCTCTGTGGATGTAGCCTAAGTTTGGTGAACCACATATATCTGTGTCTCTCTTGTTTTATATGTTTTCTGTGTTTGTATTTCCGCATATTTTTGTGTTCCATTTGCTGTAATATATAATTTTGTAACAACTGGTATCAGAGTCAAAGGACTATTTGGTTGATAAACTGGCAGGAAAGAAGTGTTCCTGGTTCGAGTGGGAGCAATGGCGGAAAATGGAAGTTTTAGGGTTGAGAAATTTAACATCCAGAACTACAAGTTGTGGAAGATGAAGATGGTAGATTATTTTTATCAGAAAGATCTATACCTTCCATTGAGTGGAAAAACAAATAACTCGTCGAGTATGACAGACGAAGAATGGGGGATTCTCAATAGAAAGGCACTTGAAACAATACGGTTGTCCCTGGCGACGTCGGCAAGCTTTAATATTTCAAAGGAAATGACAACAAATGGTTTACTGACGAAATTGGACAGACTATATGAAAAACCCTTCGAATCAAATAAGGTATTTCTTATGAAGAGTTTATTTAGTATGAAAACGTCAGAAGGTGGATCTGTTGCTGACCATTTAATGAATTTAATACAGTTACCAGTCAATTAATTTCTGTAGAGGTAAAACTTGATGATGAAGTTGGGGCTCTGTTATTTCTATGCTCATTTCCAAAAATTTGGAATGGTCTAGTTATGGCCATTAGTAACTCTATCTTTGGATCTAGTACTTTAAAGTTTGATGATGTTATCGGTGCCATCCTTAGTGAGGAAATGCGAGGGAAAAGCTCTGGTGAGACATCAAGTAATGCTTTGAGTGTAGAGACTAGGGGAAGAAAAATGGAAAGAGGAAAGAGCCCAAGATATCACAGTAAGTCAAGGAAAGGTAGATCTAACTCCAGATCGGGGATAGTGTGTTGGAAATGCGAGAAGAAAGGACACCTGAAGAAATACTATAAGTCTCGGAAGGGAAAATAAGGATACACACAACAAGAAAATAATCATGAAGAGAATGTGACATGTGATGTGTTGTAAGATGCTTTGATTCTTTCTTTAGAAAATGTTATTGATGTCTGGGGGTAGATTCAGGGCCTCATTCCATGCCACACCTAATAAGAAACATTTTCATGACTATGTTCAAGGATATTTTGGACAGGTTTACGGCATCATAGGCTCGGACACATGAGTGAGAAGGGGATGAAGATTATTCACTGAAGAAATTTGTTTCCAGGTTTGAAGAATATTGATTTGGATTTCTGTGAGAATTGTGTTTATGGAAAACATAAGAGAGTTATATTTATTAGAGTTTGGAAAGAAAAGAAGAGCGCAAAATTAGATCGTGTGCATACATATGTATGAGGAACTGCTCAGGTATCATCTCTCAGTGGCTCTCATTATTATGTTACTTTTATTGATGATGCAACTAGAAAAACTTTGATTTATTGTATTCGAAATAAATCTGATGTATTTGATACTTTCAAGAAATGGAAAGCTTTGGTTGATAATGAGATAGGAAAGAATATGAAGTGTCTCATGTTAGGTAATGGAGGTGAATATTGCAAAAAAGAGTTTGATAGGTAATACTCAGAGCATGGAATTTTCAGAGAGAAGACAGTTCCATGAATACCAGAGGAAAATGGTGTGTCAGAAAGGATGAACAAGACAATCACGGAGCGTACAAGGTGCATGATATTACATGTAGGATTTCCTTTAAAATTTTGGGCAGAAGTCATAGATACTAATGTTTATCTAATAAATAGAGGGCCTTCAAGTTCCTTGGATGGTGGTATTCTAGAGGAGGCATGGACAGGTAAAAATGTAAACTATGATTTTTTAAAGCCTTTTGGTTGTGAGGCCTTTGTTGTAGGTTTTAACCCTGCACAAAAATTATCTGCAAACGAATCTTAAAAACATAAAATAAACAATAGCGAGAGAATAAAACATAAAACATATATACATAGATATTTTCCCCTGGATCCCAAATTGGGACTACCAACTTGATTTTTCATTATATTCCTTTTAGTGTTACAACACATATATACATGTTGAAGCATTCATAAACCCCAATCCATTAACCCTGTATTAGAACATAACCGTAGTTCCCTTGACTGGATCTACAAAATACGAAGGGTCGAAAACCATCATGCCCCAAAACCATGTGATAACCCACGCACAAAACCATGGACGGGTCCGCCCACCGAAAAATAGGGTCCAAAAAACCTTTTCCTGTGGCGTTGTCGCCCCCCTATAAACCCCCTACTACGCTCGGTGCAACATACAACGGGATTTTTTTCCCCCCCGTTACCCCACCCCACCCCCCCACCCTCGTGCGTGCAACTAATCGTGGAAATAATATAACACATAACCAACATTTGTCCATATTAATAAAGAAAATAGAACAAAGCTTGAGGAAAAATCAAAGAAATGTACCATTATTGGATATGGTGTTAATGATTTTGGTTATCGCTTTTATGATTATGAAAAACATACAATAATTAGGAGCAGAGATGTCATATTCAATGAAAAGGTCTTGTATAAGGATCAGATGCAGAAAAAGAAACAAGATAAAGAAAATAGAGAATACACAATACGTGATAAGATCACAGAAAATGTAAAGGTGCCTAAAAATAATAATAATCAACAACCACCACAACATCAACAGGCACCTCAAACACCAGAAAGTGGTATCAGAATATCTACTAAGATAAGTAGACCCCCTGAATGATACTCTCGTTCATTATATTATGTATTGTTGATTGATTTTGGTGAACCAAAATGTTTTGAAGAAGCAATGCAGGTAGTAACCAGGAAGAAGTGGGAGTTATCCATGAAAGAAGAGATAGACTCCTTGGTACATAACCAGACTTAGGACTTAGTCACGTTTCCTGCGGGTAAAACAACATTGCAGAATAAATGGGTTTACAGGTTGAAGGCAGAAGATGGAGGAAAACATAGGTACAATCTAGACTTGTAATGAAGGGGTTTGCATAGAAGAAAGGTATTGAATTTGATGAAATATTTTCTCTTGTTGTTAAAAATTACTTCAATCAGAACTATTTTAAGTCTTGTAGCAGCAGAAGATTTGCATATTGAAAAATTAGATGTAAAGACAACCTTTCTCCATGGAGATTTGGAGGAAGATATCTATATGCAGAAACCACAAGGATATGAGGTCAAAGGGAAGGAAAAATTAGTGTGCGGGTTGAAGAAGAGAGTGCATGGCTTAAAATAGGCTCTGAGGCAGTGGTATCTAAAATTTGACATGTTTATGTCTGAACAAGGTTATACTAGATGTCACTATGATCATTGTGTTTATCTGAAAAAATAAAAATGATGGGAGTTATATTATATTGTTATTGTATGTAGATGGCATGCTTGTTGCAGCGTTTAACATGCAGGAAATAAATGTACTTAAAGGAAAATTTGAAAATTCATTTGCAATGAAGGATTTGGGAGGTGCAAAACAAATCCTTGGTATGAAAATAACTAGAGACAAGAAAAATCACAAATTAAAATTGTCTCAGAATGAGTACATACAAAAGGTGTAGGAAATATTTAATATGCAAAATGCAAAACCAATTAGTACACCTTTGGCTAGCCATTTCAAACTTAGTAAGGAGATGTGCCCCAAGACCTAAGAAGAAATGGATTATATGTCTAAAGTTCCATATGCATCAACAGTTGGAAGCTTAATGTATGCAATGGTCTGCACAAGGCCTGATATTGCACATGCAGTGGGAGTTGTAAGCAGGTACATGAAAATTTGAGGAAAAGAACATTGTATTGCAGTGAAATGGATTCTCAGGTATTTGAGAGGTACCACAAATCAAGCATTATGCTTTGGTGGTTCAAACATTGCTCTACATGGATATGTTGATGTATATATGGCAGGTGATAGAGATAACAGGAGGAGCACTACAGGGTATGTATTTAATGTAGGTGGAAAAAATTTCAGTTGGGTTTCAAAAATGCAAAGTGTTGATGCACTTTCAACAAGGGAAGAAGAATATGTCGTTTCTACAGAGGCTAGTAAAGAAATGATTTGGTTACAAAGGTTTATGGATGAATTGGGTAAAAAGCAAGAGATGGGAAGTTTATACAGTGAAATCCAGAGTGTCATTCATCTTGCAAAGAACTCATAATTTAATTCTAAGACTAAACATATACAACTCAAGTATCATTTCATACAGTCAGTATTGGAAGATGGACAGTTGAAGCTGGAGAAGATACACACTAGCCAAAATCCTACAGATATGTTAAAAAAAGTTGTAACCAGGGAGAAATTGAGATTTTTCTCAGTTTCAATTGGTATTCAAGTATGATGATGAAGAGGAGAAGCATCCAAGTCCAAAGTGGAGTCATTTTACAATAAATGAAGCAGCGATGGAGTTGCTACAATGAGTCTCCAAGTGGGATATTTTTCGGTGTGGAGCCTGATTATCATCCTGATTTATAGGTCTTTGTTTCATCCAGATGTATACACCCAGAAGAACATACACCCTCCATGTTGGGGGGTGTGGGGGGGTCAATCCCCCCCGACTGGGGGGTCCATGGGCAACGCCCCTGAAGCTAAAAATAGATGTAAATTTTCCTTGTAATATTGTAATTTTGTAGTCAATATGGGTCGTTCATTAGGTGGATGATCTAATGGTAGAGGTTATGTTTAATTTAGGTTTTTTTTTTCCCTAGAAGTAAAATCCTCGATTCATATGAGGGAATAGTATTATGGTTGTATGTGGTGTGTGTATTCTGAGTGAGAAAGAGAAAGGGGGGTTGTGTGAGAGAGTAGAGGATATTACAACGGATCTGTTGTAGGTCGTGTCTCTTCATTTTTGTTGGATATAAAGGAAGGACTTGATGTTTCACCGTGGACGTAGCCCAAGTTGGGTGAACCACATATATTTTTGTCTCTCTTGTTTTATATGTTTTTTGTGTTTGTATTTCTGCATATTTATATGTGTTCCATTTCCCTGTAATATATAATTTTCTAACATTTTTAAATTGGTGGGCCGACCATTTAATATAATGACCAATGTATGTATATATCGTCTTTGGGGAGAGGTCACAAGGTCAAACCCAAAAAACCTCTATATTTTAGCCCCAGACATGGCATAGTTGAACCCCACTGGACAACTAGGGGTAGCCACGCCACGACCTTGGATTGGGCCACATGGATTCCCACAAGATGTACAATCAATAACATGGATGCCACATGAAGGTGACATGTCACCCGACTTTACTGCTAACTAGATGACACCAAGATGCCACCAAGATGCCACATGTCACTATAAGCATTACCACATCATCATACAAATTCCATGTCATTGCCACATAATCCTGCATTTTCCATGTCACCCTATCTGTACTCCCACATGTCACATCCATATGTTGCCACATGTTCTGATAAGTTTAATTTTTTTCTTGTTGGTCAAAATTTTCAAACTACCATAACTTCCTCACACAAACTATGTTCGACATGATTCAAATTGCATTGGAATCAACTCATCAAGCTCTTCGACATGGAGCTATTTCTGTCAAATTTTGAGTGCTTTTATTTTTTAGGTTTCCTGGAGCCTCTTAGATCATTCCTCCCAACTAAAGGACTTTTGGACCCCAAAATTTTACATACAAAGATAAAATATGTTTTCTCTAATTTACAACAAAATCCAAACCCTTTGCTACCCAACAAAGGCCTAAAATATCGCATTGTTGCATACTTAAACGTTGTTATACAATTCATCACTTTTACAAGAATATTTGGGCATGTACGGGGTCTTCAAAAGCAACATGTGATTTAAAATGGTGGCCACATTCAACTACTTAAAAATGTTATCAATCTCTTACCCAACCAAGCTAATGGGATTTGTTTGCAACGGTTGTATTTCTTCCTAAGCGGCTTCATGGAGGATTATAATGTGCTCTACTTTCTCATATGTTCGTTCCTACGCAAGGGTTTCTTTCTTCACTGGTGATTTCATAAGCTTCTAGTCCTTGTTTGTACGTAGTTGTGGATGAAGCTTCTAAAATTTAGCTCTTTGGTGCTCACTCTTGTTGAAATAGGTGCATTAGTTTTCAAGATTCAGACTTTCTTGCCCTTCTTTTTAGGGCCTGGTGTGGAGAGGGGTTTCTATGCCATGTCTCCTTCTTGGTCAACATAAATTTCCTGTACAAATCCATTATTTTTAACACTTGGAAGCAACATGGTTATTAGAACCAAAAAAGGTACATGGTTTTCTATTCCATAAACTTTGCTTTACATCGCCAATTTTATTATAATCAAAAGGAACATTGGAACACTTATACCTTGAATGGTTTTATTTGGTGTAGATTTGGTGAGGAGAACTTGACTTAGCTCGTCCTTTGAAATTTTCACCTCCATTTGGAGATGTCTTGCAATCATGATCGTTGGTATGGTGTGATGTTCTCTTAGCTTGCACTGATTCAAACTCATTACTTGAAGACTCTCTTTCTTTAGTGGCTTTAGAGTTTCTTTCATCAGTGGTATTAGAGAATGCTTCATCTTCCTCTCTGACATAGAATAGTCATGCATATCGAGTTATTTTTACCACTTGGATGAGATTCATAATACCTTAGCCATTAACTGCAAGGTCTTTTCCTTCATATACAATTTTCTTCATTAGCTTCAAGCCAATGCACGATAGTGTGCTTTTCAAAAGATCCAAAATAATCATCATAATGGGAAGAACATGAAACAAAATAATTATTGACATTGTTTAACATAGTTATTAATTCTGGATCGGGTGAGGATGGCTCGCTAAGCCTTCATGACGCTGCAAATTTACCAAGGCCTAATCTCTGGCTTGTAACTGAAGTTGAAATATCTACATCTTCTCTTCTGCTTCTTGTAGCGATCTTCTCAACTCAACATTCTCTGCTTGAATTCTTTCGTTGATTTCCTCGATTTCTTTGAGTCATGAACTCTTCGATGCTTTTCACATATCTGGTTCAAAACCTTCAATCCTTGTTAGACCTGATTTGATACTAAACTTCATCCAAATCTAGGAAAGCAATTGATTCCAAACTTGATCTAGTTGAAAGCCCATTGAACATGACTCAATTCTTAATAATGATCCTCTAGCTTGATTGCATTAATAGGCTTGAATCCAATTACACTTGAAAATGTGTTGATAGTATCCAAATTCATTAGTAATGCATTTAATGATCATAATTGTGGAAATAACATGTATAAGAAAACATAAGATCAATATATAAGATAAGAGATCACTGAGTTGGTAGCGGAGTTCACCTAGTTTGGGCTACATCTCCAGGCTTCACTAAACTGTATAGACATTTCATTATCTCTCCTTTAAAGTGACTCCCTTCTTTGTCAATATAAAAGGATTGAACTATCACTTCAAATGGAAATGTCCCTCCTTCAAAGATACGTTCTCCTTTTACAATATAAAAGGACTGAAATCTCACTTCAAGTGGCAATGTCTCTCCTTCAAAGAGACACCCACCTTTCACAATACCAAAAGGATCGAACTCTCACTTAAAGTGGCAATGCCTCTCCTTCAAAAAGGTGTTCTCCTTTGACAATCCAAAAGTATCAAACTCTCACTTCAAGTGGAAATGTCTCTCCTTCAAAGAGATTTCCTTCTTTGAAAATACAAAATGACTGAACTCTCAATCCAAGTGGAAATGTCTCTTCTTCAAAGAGACCTTATTATTTCTCCATACAAAAGAAATGAACTCTCACTTCAAGTGGCAATGTCTTTCTTCAAAGAGACATTCCCCTTTGATAACACAAATAGAATAAACTCTCAATCCAAGTGGAAAATTTTCATTTTTAGTACCACACCGTCTCATTTTGTGTGCATAGGCTCAAACAAATAGTTATATGCAGTGATTCAGATCTTTCTGCAACATACAAAGACCATACAGAATTTGCAAGTACATATTCTCCCTCTCGCTAATATCAGAAAGGGGAAAATCAACAATAAATGAGACTTACATTAGTTTCCATGCCAAAACGCTCGATCAAATGCTCAAAACTCAGCAAACACAACACCAACAAATCTGTGTCATCATTGCACAAATTTTGACTATAAACACAACCAACTTCTGAAAAGTGCATCTCTATTTGTAATTCATGCCAAACATTAATGATGCATATGGGATTTAACCATGGACTGTGCCAAGAATTAAATATACATATAGGTTTTAACTACGAGTTGTCAGGTATAATGCTCATAACTCAACAAACATAGCACCAACAGGTCCATCTCATCATTCTACAACTATTGACTATAAACACAACCAACTTATGAAAAATGCATCTATGTCTCAAAATTCGTGCCAAGCATTAATAATACATATGGGATTTAACCATGAGCCCTTAGATGTATGACTAAAAATATCAACAAACATAGCACCAATAGGTCCATCTCGTCATTGTGCGACTTTTGACTGTAAACCTGACCAACTTCTGAAAAAGGAATCTCTTCCTTGAAATCTGTGCTAAGAATTAATGACACATGTGGGCTTTAACTATGAGCCTTCAGATTTTCTACTTAGATCCAAATTCTATTTGCACAAGTGGACTCATCTCAAAAACTCATGAATAATGACTATAGACACCATAGGACTCTGTCTCTATCACTTATGGTTCCCTTTGGGCTTCTCTATGTCTGAATTTGTGCCATGCAAACGTACCTTCTCTGTAAATAATACAGGACCTTCTCTGTAATTAATACAAGACCTTTAACTTCATTCCCAAGAATGGGCATGCTATTATCCTCCTTTGAATTCATGCCCGTGGCTGGGTGCGTGTGTCACTCCCCCCTCAACTATGAGGAAATATTCATTTAAATAGGTTTTAGTGGGAAAAATTTACAACCAAGTTTATTGGGCGACTAACTGGTGGAGATATCTTGGGGTCAAACCTGTTGGCCTCCACTTTTTATTGTAGAGTTTTAAATTTGTGGGCCCACCATGTAATATAATGACCAATGTATGTATATATACCCTTTGGGGAGAGTTCCTGTGATCAAACTCGCGGGCCTTCCTCTTTTAGCCTCGAACATTACATAATTGAACCTAAGTGATCAACTCGGGGTGGCCATGTGATGACCCTGTGCTGGACCATATGGTTTTCCACAATATGTACAATTAAAAATATGGACGCCATGTGAAGGTGTCACAACACCCAACTCAACTGTCAAATATATGTCACTGAGATTCCATGTGTCACTGTAGGCCCCACCACATCATCGTAAGGATTCCATGTGTTACCACCACATCATATTTCATTTTACACATAACCCTGTCTATACTACATTGTGTCACATCTAGACGTTGCCACATGTCTTGATAAGTTTGACTTTTGCTTGTTGGTCAAAATATTCAAATGGTCATAGCTTCCTCATATGGACTTCATTCTACACGATTCAAATTATGTTGTAATCATCTCATTGAGCTCGTTGACATGACATTATTTCCATAAAATTTGAGTAATTTTATTTTTTAAGTTTCCTGGAGCCTCCTGGATCAATCACTTTACTAGCTAGGTTTTGGCCTGGGTCCCACCAGGGTCCCAACTCCACATGCAAAACTCCATTTCTTCGTTAGAGGTTTATTATGGAACCCAATCTACGAAGCCTCCACGTGATTGTGTCATATATCCTTTCCGTTGCAACACAAAATGGGAACCCCCATAGAGCCCATGATCGTGAACGAGATTTATTCACGTTACTCAACAAATGTAATGTTTGTCTCATGACTCTTATTTCTCTGGCTCACATCTAAATGACATGCCTACCTTTATCCTAGACATAGAACTAATAAACCCTCTGTAAATTTTCAGGAAGAACTCTCCATTAAGCCCTTCAACACTTAGATATTTTTCCTTATGTTCGCACCCCCCCCACATGGTGAATAATGACTAAGGCGCAAGGACCATGCCTCCATTGTGCGCATGTAGAGCATAAGGCCTTTTCCCCTGTAAAAAATCCATAAGGAAATCATAGACCGGAACCTCTTGATCATTGTTTCATGGTCTCTCATGGCCTCAAATCCTTGAATATCAATTTTCATTCATGTTTATATAGTAAAATGACAAGAACATAGTCAGATCATCATTCAAGGAAACTAAACAGTTAAGCTTATCTAGCCCCTCACAAGCTAAATAATCAAAATTACTGCCATTTCATTTCAATACACAAAGATATACATTCCTCATAAGAGACAATAATCGAGTACCATATAATATCATAGGTAACATCCCCATCATAGAGATAAACATGCAAACATAATATATCACTTATCTTAATATTTAAATGAATGGAAACTGGGAGAGGGACTTCAACTCTCCTCCCAATAATAGGCCAAATGTATTACTTCTCCTTCTTGTAGTGAACCAACCGAGAGCTGGATTTAGATTCTGAAAAGGTAGTTTCCATAGAGATCTCAACTAGTCACCAAATGTCAAGAGAGAGAGTCCATTTCTCAGGCCATTCCTTAATAGGTCCCAGCTATGACACCACAGTAACCCTTAACCAATAGCAAGACAACCTCAAGGGTTCTAACAAAGAAAAAATGTAACACCCTCATCCCACATCTACCCAAGTAACCGGCCAACTGGGGTAAATATGAGACGAGAGGCCACTATAATGGGATTCAACCTCCTAGGTGACCTTAAGGAAGTGGAATCAACGGAAACACATCCAAAAAACCTTCCACATCAACAAAAAAACTCCTAGGAGCCATCCCAACCACTCAAGTATCCAACCCCTAGGTCCCACTGAGATTTTATACCATTAAACCCTTGTACACTCCCACAACATGGGAATGGGTGCGTCTAGGAGGCTTTGGATGCTCCCACAGCATCGACATGCATGCATCCAGGGAATTATTTCCTCGGAACTTTGCCAACATCCCTGAGATTTGAGCCACTTTTTCAGGCCCAGATCCAAGGTCACTTCTCATAACTCAATGGCAGGTTCAAAAATGAATTATAATAGTGGAACAATGATACGTTTGCAAAAACATCAACAAGATCTAGACTAGATCCCTATTAGCCATGACAGGCATTTCGTCAAACATGTCACAAATATGTAATCTACAAGTTTAAACAACAGATTTGAGCATAGGGGTATCATACTTATCTGAGAACCACTAAGAAGGATTGTTCCTTTATATCATTAACGGCATTATCGTCTATTAGGTCATAGATACATTGTTCATTCATTTACAAATCAAAAAATGAGGAGATACATACACCATCGCTATCATAATTCATGCTTATAACCAACATAATAACAACATAAATATCAAGAATACGTCAGCCATAGAATCCACATATAAACAATACATTTACACATAAGATGTCAAGGATATAACCTCTTATTAATGAATGTAAAAGCCAACCCGGGATGGGACTACCACGTTCCACCTTACCATATATTGGCTGAGCTAAATCTCTCTTCATCCAATCACCCTTGTGCCATATTCCAAGCATAAATATGGGACTCAAACCAAAAGAACCAACTAGGGCATCCCAAGGCGGGACGCTAAACCACCTCACCATCATCAATAGAAACCAGGTTTTACCGTAATCTATCCCGGATCACTAGGCCAAAAAAATAAACATGTAATAAAAGTCTTTAACGTGATCTCCACTAGATCACTAGGCCAAAATAAGCATGTATGCCACTAGATTTCTCCACCTATACAGTAAGGAATTTTCTTATCGCCTAGTCTCTAAGGCTTTATTCCAATCCACACCAAATCACTAGGACCTAAACCGAGACTCCACTCTCCAGGATTTACCATATATCCCCTCTCGAGATTCCAAGGCCTGATGGAAAACACCCACCTCTATTTTTACCGTTGTTGGGCCCAATTTAAGGTATGTTCTCGCCCTGTAATTACTTCAAATTATGTTACAATTTTGGGAAAATTCCTCTTCATATTAACAATCAAGAGAGAAAAGATTATGAAAACTAGAACAATTAGGCTAATGATGAAAAGGATGTTTTTATAACAGAAAATTGACTTCTCTTATCTCTGCATGCAGGAAGGCAGAGTGGTTGAACCAATAGGAAATGGAAGCTAACCAACGGGTGCAGACATATGAGATCTCGGTAACTCCCAGGGGCCGGCAGAAGGCTGATGGACGAATTCGAGCCCAAGAACTCAAACGACAGCCACGCGCAGCGGGCTGTCGTTTGGGAAATACTTTCTTATTTTTGAAATCTCCTTTAAAAGGATGAAGGATGGACGAGAAAGGGGAGTCGGAGAAAGGATAGGAAATTCATTCTGAAATCGACGCATCAGAACCAACCTGTGTAATTGTATTTTTGTAACATCATTGGATATAATAGAGAGCCTTGAACAATAATCTTTTGAATTTTTTTTGCGCTAGAGCTTCTGGTGGTTTGGGCCCAACCTCTGTAAGTTCATCACAGCATTCATACTCTGTGTAGTTGCAGAACCAATGCTTAAGTATCGGATGCAGTTGTAAATTATATTTCCATTCAATAAAGTACCAGTTTCTCTTTCGTCAGGATTGTTAGCAATCGTGTTCTTGAATTAGGATAATCGCAATCGTATTTTCCGACTTATGAAAATGCTTCATCATCAGTAGATATCTCCAATTCTTTCAATACCATTTCACTTGAGTTATAGATCGTAGAATGAGTTGATTTCGATGTTATCTGTCTTTATCGATTGCATTACTTTTTTAGCACAGCGAAGCGTTCAACTGTCGATCAATGTCGATTAATTAATTCATAAAGAGAATTCCATTGCAAAACTACATAAATAATTGTTGTACAATTCATTTAAATTACTTCAATTACACTATTGTTCCATTACTGCTCAGTTAGTTATATTGTTGTTCCATTACTGCTTAGTTAGTTAGATTGTTGTTCAATTCAATTCCATTGATGTTCAGTTTATTTAGGGTGTTGTTTAATTCAATTCAATTGCTGCTTGATTCATCTAGATTGTTGTTCAGTTCATTAGACTATTGTTTAATTCAATTAGATAACTTCTCAATCTTGTTGCTCAATCTTAGGTTAAAAATAAATCCAAGCCACCCCTCATTAGGATAAGTGAACTTAGGAAGTTAGCAAATTCTTCCTCATAAGTAACAAGGAGTAACTATTAGACAACCTCAGTCGCATATATTGTGCCAACACCCTTGAAATAAGAAGACTTACCTCAGGTTGATAATTAAATGAGAAAGCATTAGAAATGTCGATAATAAGCCATCTCTGTAGCCCCAACATTTTGGCACCGTTTCCAAGGAGAGTGTTAAGAGTCATCTCCTTCATTCATCTTTCTCCATTGCTGTGAAGAATTGGGTATTGAAAATGAGAGGTAAGAACCTGCGTACCAGCAAGCAACATGCTTGCCCTCTAGCCCGCTTACCAGCAAGTCGTGCAAAGAACCATAAGATAGGTGATCTTGTTTTATGTCTAGCAAGAAAAAGATAGAAACAATCCAAAATAATTTGCAAACATCCTCCCAATCCAAAGGACCGGTGATCCTTGGAAGAACAACATATATAGGCGAAATCATTAAGAAAATTGAATCTCAGGCATCTATAGGACCCAGAACTATTTCCATTCAAAGTCCTAATACACTCCCTCAGGCAGCAGCCTCACCATCTATAGCCTACGCTGAGATTCACTACGAGACAGAGGAGTCTGATCAAATCCTGATGTTACACCAATTTTTGGTCATCTAACCTGTTATTATTAGATGAACCCAAGTACACCATGTAAGACCAATTTTACCCTAAGTAAAATTGCTTTCACCACATAAAATAACTTATTTGTTTTTCTTGGTCATATTTAACCCAAAATAAGGAACTTAATTAAATAAATCCTTATTTATTTAATTATTCCCTAAGAATAAGTTATTTAAATCATTATTTAAATAATATTCTTAGTTAAATTTGACTAAATCATCCATAAATAGTTAAATAAACCATTATTTATTTAATTATATTCCCATCACTTCCCTAAGATGATAAATAAACCATTTATTTATTTATTATTTATAAATAAAGGAATTGACCCAAGTCAAGAACCATTTTCCCTCCAGCAAATATAATAAAATATTCCTAAAGGGTGCATCTAGAATTCGATTAATAATATTTTATTCATGCACCGAGTTCTAGACCGCCCCAATATTTTGTTATAAATAGGTTGGTTTTCCCCATTCATTAGTGACCTTCATTGCATTAGATCACTCTAGATCTACTCTTGGTCACCATTTTCCATTTTTTTTTGTGAACTCCCATTGAGTTCTATGTTTGTTTTTCTACACCCATAAGAGAGAGAAATGTTAGATCTGAAACAATGAGGACTTTCAAGAACCCATCCCACTGAGGAGAACTGGAAGACACCTTTCTTGTTTTCCTCTCAGGTGCCCCATTCTTTAATATAATACAAAATTCTTTTAAATACATTCTTCTTGTCTTGTCCATTGGATTTATGGAGCCATACTATATTTTATCTGCTTAATGTCTTTTATGCTTAGATCTGAATTTGTGCAACAAACTTAAAGATATTTTGTAGCCATAATCGATGTTGGGGCTATTTTTTATGCGTAGCTAAAGTGATATTTTACGACGAAAGAATCATACTAACACCTGCAGACTACCGTTCATAGGCACTGACCCTTCAAAAGAGGGAGGCTCTTGCAACCTACAAGAAGGAGGGGGAGAAACTAGTGGAGGAATTCACATAGAAATATCAGAACCTAAGTCCCTTAAAGAAGTGATCGAAAAAGAAGTACTGTAAAACCCCCACCGCATTCACCTCCCAAGCCTATTAGAATTACTCCTCCAGATCAATATATTCTTGAAAAATTTTGGCACCTCTTTGATCATATGGAAAATAATCAAAATAAGAATCAAAGGCAGACATCAACATTAGAATACCCTATTGTTGATCATGCTGCCAATGCCCCTATGAAATCGATTCCCTTGCACAACATTCCCACCTTTCATGGATTAACCATAGAAGGTCCTGATGCATTCCTATTTGAATTTGATGTCTTATGCAGAGGATATGACTACACCACTGATCCCCATAAACTAAAACTATTTCCCTCTAACTTAAAAGGAACAGCACTACGCTGGTTCATGGGATTAGGTGGGGGAACTATAAATAACTGGGACCAAATGAAGAACATTTTTCTTACCAAATACCAAGACTATTGCCAAACCCGAGATCTAAAAGATGAAATCTTCAATATGTCTGTTAACACTGGAAAATCGTACAGCAGAAGACGATATCAATTAATGTCGAGCCCAAGGATTTATAGGACAGGAATACATTATGGAATCAAGAAGTATTTAAAAATCTCTAAGTTTTTGAGAAATCGGATTTGAACTAGTCATAAATGCTCAAATGTGCCTTTTATCCTTCGAGAAGAGCGCCTTCTACGCGCCTTTTTGCCCGATAAGCGCGCATTCCTGGAAATGGAAAAAAGTGACTTTCCGGGACCACACCAAGCAAAGGACAGTTACTCCTTATGTGAAAGCTGCCTAAGGACAACCACCAACGCCTCCTTAGACATTATGTGAGCACACAATGGAATCACACCTCTCCCTTGGGTCACCATCCATCATGTACCAAGGGAGGGAAGGAGGATTTGAATCTCACCTATATAAACCCACCAAGAGTTGAAGAAATGGTGATCACAGTGTTATGCTGGCCAAATTTTCCCAAGAAACACTAGCATTGTGTGTAACCCGGAGCTGGAGCTAAAGAGGACTCGATAGTTGGCCGCCCAACATCTTAGTCCACCACAACAGAGAGAGAGTGAGACTGCATCATAGGCAGAGCTTGGAAGGCAACATCATTGCATTAGGACCTAGAGCCATTGCCTAGGGACCCTTTGGAAAGTGGGTAAAATTTCTTCTCCATTTCAAACATTTAATCAGAAGAGGCCATCAAGCCATCGTTTGCATTATTATCATTTGGAACTCTCTATATAGCTTCTATATATTTGTGTTTTTTTAGTTTTAGTTTAACCAGAGCATACTTTAGCATAATATTTCCATTAATTTTTATGCTTTTGAGCTCCCCCACTTTCTGCCTGTTACCAATATTTTAGAGAGTAGACCACACTCTCTAAGCTTGTGCGATTTCGTACACCCGTGCGACTAATCCACAACAACAGGATTGGCGACTCCATTGAAGTGTTCCAAGTTTATGTGGTTGTGTCATCTTTTGCAAGAGACCCTTTGTCTATGTTGGAGTGGAGCTGACAATCCTTTGACCCATCTTGCAGTCCCTAGACTCACCGAAGTGACAGACTGAAGAAGGTAGCTCCAAATATTTTACTTGCAGGATTTATGCGCACAGTTTTTCCACACAGAGGCGCATTGCGCGCGTTCAAGACTGACCTACGCGCAGAAAGGCGCACCTGTCAAGGGCTTTTGGGCGCAAATTGCAGAGAGATTTTTTCTCCCTATTTTCTACATTTTTTCTGCTTGTAATTGTGTTGGGCAGC
Organism: Pinus albicaulis; assembly: GCA_034641835.2. NCBI lineage: Eukaryota > Viridiplantae > Streptophyta > Pinopsida > Pinales > Pinaceae > Pinus > Pinus albicaulis. The sequence goes on along the minus strand of CM076575.1, from coordinate 1,422,700,848 downwards.
CCCTAATGTATCTACAAACACCTATGTTGATACCCCACAGCTTCTGAGAACTCACTTTTTACTGCTTTCTGTAGGCATTTAGTTAGTTTTCATTTAAGTTGGTTTTTGCAAAAAGTGTTCACATAGTTTAAGTAAGGGGTGAATTAACCATTGCTTTCCGAACAATTTATGATTTTTGCACATTCTAGTATGCACACTTAGTTTAACTAGTCCAAGTAAGTGGCTCAAGACCACATATGCATAAGCTAGTGCAGAAATTGTTTAGTTTAAATTCAATTTTTGCATTTAGGAAATTGCGGGACTAGGATTGAATCGCCAACTAGAGAAAGTAATCTTTGTTGTCTTTGCAACATTTGGTGACCCTAGACAAGCATATGAACACTCTACATTCGTGATTCACCATCTCCCTTTAGTCGCTCACATAGACTAACTAGGAAGATTTGGAAGCAGCCCATTATCCGCAAATGCTTTCCATTTGAGCAAGGAACAACGTCACATAGTTTAACTAGGGGACTTTTGTAAAGGATCACCGATATCCATATGTTCAAATTATGATATTTTTCACCATACACTCACACACATTCACCCACTAAGAAAATAAAGCCACTTAAAAATAACTTAAACCAACTCACTAATTCTCCCCGCAGGAGCCACAAGAGAATTTATAGATTAAGTGCGGATCAAGGGGGTAGGCATCCAATAATTCGCCTTGATCACACTTCACATTGAAAAATAGAAGTTGTGTATTTATGGAGCTTTAAAATCCACCTATCAACCCACGGAAAAGAAAACCCGAGCGCGGCAGAGACCCGATTCATAGGGGGTTAGGCTTAGGCATAGTGCGTGCGGTATCATTTGGGGCTATCTGACCCGGCTAATACTCGGTGCTGTTAGCTGACTACCAAGAAGCCCAAGACTCGAACACTCACGTGGGATGGTGGTTCTTAGTGGCCAAAACTAGGGCATCCTTTACCCTATAGGTGATGGTGTAGGCAAGCACCAGACCCTCTACCCTTACCTTGGTTGATTCTCTTCAGCTGACTGGGGGCATCGCCAGCTCTTACGGGACGTTGTGACAGCACTCGCAAGAAATCCTCTTAAGGCCCAATTACTTTTGAGTGTGTGAGGACGTAATAGGTCTTCTAGAATTTTGAGTATCACGCGCAAACGAGCAAAACCATTTTTTGTTTGATTGATCACATAGATTAAGTGAAAGGGAAATTCATTTCATTTTCACTTTGTTTTATGTATGTGGCCATAAATTCGTCTCGATCACAGACTCTATCCCCTCAAAATTTTTCCAAAACCTAACCTGGTCGACACTCAAACGATTCCAACGGAACCTCGTCGGTCCTGGCGTCTTTTTGAACTAGTCATAATAATAAAATGTGTGTTTATCCTTCGAGAAGAGCGCCTTCTGCGCGCCTTTTTGCCCGATAAGCGCACATTCCTGGAAATGGAAAAAATTCACTTTCCGGGACCACACCAAGCAAAGGACAGTTACTCCTTATGTGAAAGTCGCCTAAGGACAGCCACCAACACCTCCTTAGACATTATGTGAGCACACAAAAGAATATTTGAGCACACAATGGAATCACACCTCTCCCTTGGGTCACCATCCATCATGTACCAAGGGAGGGAAGGAGGATTTGAAGCTCTCCTATATAAACCCACCAAGAGATGAAGAAATGGTGATCACAATGTTATGCTGGCCAAAGTTTCCCAAGCAACACCAACATTGTGTGTGACCCGGATCTGGAGCTAAAGAGGACTCGATAGTTGGCCACCCAACATCTTATTCCACCACAGCACACACAGAGAGTGAGACTGCATCAGAGGTAGAGCTTGGAAGGCAACATCCTTGCATCGGGACCTAGAGCCATTGCCTAGGGGCCCTTTGGCAAGTGGGTAAAATTTCTTCTCCATTTCGAACGTTTAATAAGAAGAGGCCATAGAGCCATCGTTTGCATTATTATCGTTTGGAACTCTCTATATAGCTTCTGTATATTTGTGTTTTTTTAGTTTTAGTTTAACCAGGGCATACTCTAGCATACTATTTCCATTAAGTTTTATGCTTTTGAGCTCCCCCACTTTCTCTCTATTACCAATAGTTTAGAGAGTAGGCCACACTCCCTAAGCTCGTGTGATTTTGTACACCTGTGCGGCTAATCCACAACAACAAGATTTGGTGACTCCACTGACGTGTTCCAAGTTTATGTGGTTGTGCCATCTTTTGAAAGAGACCCTTTGTCTATGCTGGAGTGGAGCTAACAGTACTCTGACCCATCTTGCAATCCCTAGACTCATTGAAGTGACAGACTGAAGAAGGCAACTCCTAATCTTTTACTTGTAGGATTTTTGCGTGCATTTTTTCCACATAGAGGTGCATTGCGCACGTTCAGGACTGACCTGCGCGCAGAAAGGTGCATCTGTCAAGGGATTTTGCGCACAAATTGCAGAGAGATTTTCTCTCCCTATTTTATACATTTTTTATGCTTGTAAGTGTGTTGGGAAGCCCCTAATGTATCTGCCAACACCTGTGTTGATACCCCACAACTTCTGAGAACTCACTTTTTACTGCTTTCTGTAGGCATTTAGTTAGTTTTCATTTAAGTTGGTTTTTGCAAAAAGTGTTCACATAGTTTCAGTAGGGGGCGGATTAACCATTGCTTTCCGAACAATTTATGTTTTTTGCACATATGCATAAGCTAGTGCAGAAATTGTTTAGTTTAAATTCAATTTTTGCATTTAGGAAATTGCAGGACTAGGATTGAATCGCCAATTAGAGCAAGTAATATTTGTTGTCTTTGCACCATTTGGTGACCCTAGACAAGCATATGAACGCTCTACATTCGTGATTCACCATATCCCTTTAGTCACTCACATAGACTAACTAGGAAGATTTGGAAGTAGCCCATTATCTGCAAATGCTTTCCATTTGAGCAAGGAACAATGTCACATAGTTTAACTAGGAGACTTTTGTAAAGGATCATCGATATCCATATGTTCAAATTATGATAATTTTCACCATACACTCGCACACATTCACCCACTAAGAAAAGAAAGCCACCTAAAAATAACTTAAACCAACTCACTAAATTCTCCCCACAAGGGCCACAATAGAATTTATAGATTAAGTTAGGATCAAGGGGGTAGGCATCCAATAAACCGCCTTGATCACACTTCACATTGAAACATAGAATTTGTGTATTTAGGGAGCTTTAAAATCCACCTATCAGCCCACGGAAAAGAAAACCTGAGCGCGGAAAAGACCCAATTCAGAGGGGGTTAGTCTTAGGCGCAGTGCATGTGGTATCAGTTGGGGCTACCTGACCCGACTAATACTCGGTACTGTTAGCTTACTACCAAGAATCCCAAGACTCGAACGCTCTCGTGGGACGGTGGTTCTTAGTGGCCAAAACTAGGGCATCCTTTACCCTATCGGTGATGGTGCAGGCAAGCGCCATACCCTCTACCCTTACCTTGGTTGATTCTCTTCAACTGATTGGGGGTGTTTCCAGCTCTTACGGGACGTTGTGCTAGCACTCGCAAGAAATCCTCTTAAGGCCCAGTTAATTTTAAGTGTGTGAGGACGTAATAGGTCTTCTATGATTTTGAGTATCACGCACAAACGAACAAAACCATTTTTTTTTATTGATCACATAGATTAAGTTAAAGGGAAAATTCATTTCATTTTCACTTTATTTTATGTATGTGGCCATAAATTTTTCATGATCACAGACTTGATCCCCTCAAAAATTTTCCAAAACCTAACCTGGTCGACACTCAAACGGTTCCAACGGAACCTCTTCGGTCCAAGCGTCTTTTGGACCTCCCCCTTTTATATTTATTCTTGAAAACTCTGACGACAGAGATTTCAAAGGATGTGGCGCAACGTATCCCCACATCCAAAGAGGACTGAATCAGTAAAGACCAACAGCTTAAACTGATCTACACGCAGTCAGGATACATATACAATATCCTGCCCAACGCCCTGCGTTGCAACCTTATCAAGAATTTCCAAGCGCATCTAACTCTGCAGAAGAACTTATTGGGTCAATGACCCAAGGGTACCTAGGCAGGAGTAATCAGAATCCCGGTTACACACATGGGTCTACCCAGAACATGTCTCAATCCAAATTTCAATGTCATCACATGCAGCAGCAAAATTTGACTAATAGGGCGCCAGCGTATCACCAAGGAGGACCTTATCCTCCAGCTGAGGGGACCCAATACGTAGGAAGAAAGATTGATGCAAGAACTCCCCCCCAAAGGCCAGGTGAAAACATGGGACAGCAATATGCTCAGTCCCAAGCACACAACCCACCTACCCAAAACAATGCATAGGTGAACTTTGTGCAGTCGTCCCAAAATCAACCACACCAGTATGATCAGGAGAATTACCCTCCTAACGTGGTTAAGAAAAAGGTAAAAAACAAGCCCAAAGGGAACCCTGGACAGGGGGGTATCAACCAACAGCGCCCACTGCGATCCCAGTCTGGAGGTAACTCCAACCGGAATCAGAACCAGGAGCCAAGCAATGCCCAAAGGAAAGGCAAAAGGCCACCTCTAAGAACAAACCATTCTTGTTCAATACGTGGTGAGTACAAGCACTATACTCACCACTGTCCCAAACTCCCTGAGCTTATAAAGCTTCAGAGTAACAGAGGACAAGGAGGATCTTCCCAGACAACTGCGGTGATGCAAGAACCCTTCCCCCATCAAGGAACGGTTAGCACTCAGTAGCAAAAACCTGACGATTCCGGGAAAAACAACCATGAAATTTACATGGCTGGGGAAGAAATGTTTTTCCAAACTCGGAATCGCAGCTACGACACCCCACCAGACACTAGTACATCGGGGGCTAGTACGAGCTCACCGACTGCACCTTTAATCATTCCAAAGATTCCTTTGGAGCCATTGCCAAAAATGGTAAAAGGGCCTAATAGGCGAGTAGGTAACTACTCCAATGCGGCCCACAATTATAGCATCTAAGACGACTTATCTCAATCACCTACTGCTATGTCTGCATTGGAAGTGTTGCAGTCATGCCCAAAACAACAGAAAACCATACTTTTTGCATTGGGCATTGTCAACCCTGACGACACGCACATGATGGCTTTTAACTTAGACAAAGCCACCCCTAAGCTTCCCTCCATGGTCGCCTTCGAGATACCAATATCGGTACAGAATATCACTATTCATCGATGTGTCATTGACGAGGGTGCATCCACATGCATCATGTCAAAGAATGTATGACAGAAGTTAGGAGCCCCCAAACTCAAACCTTTCGTCATCACACTCAGATCATACGACAGTCGTCCCTCGACCCCCGTCGGTCTCTTCCAAAATGTGTCGGTCTGCTTAGCTGGAAAGACAGTCCACATAGACATCGAAGTCTTGGACGCTCGCTTGGATTACAATATACTCCTTGGTGGAGTTACATGTATGCCATGTCTACCATAAAATCCTCCATCTTCCACATCATGATGTTCCCCCAAGAGGATCGAATCATCACAGTAGAGCAGTTGATGCACAGTGAAAAGCGTCCCTTGACCAACATGGATATGGTTCTACCCTATGTAGATACAGCCATAGATGTTCTTTCACGGTATCAAGAATATGGCCCTGGCCAATTCAAACCGTTGTCCGTCCTAAGGTCATTCCTAAGAGATCCTCCCATTATCCTTGAGGTATCGCCCGATGCCACAGGGGCCCCGGTATTCATGATGTCCACATCAAGAACCGAAGTTAGTCAGGACACGGACTCAAGCAGTAATGACACAGCCACGACAACCTCCCTAGTCTACGCCACCTCCCAAACCCCTGTCCTCTACCCACCTCCTGACTTCACCTCCCAGCAGGTTTTGGAAACACTAGTGTTACCCAACATATCGTTGGCATTCCCAGTTTGGTACCTTGTTCCCCCTTCAGGAACAGTAGCTACCAACGTTACTGCATTTGGGTTAAATCCCCCCAGTCCCTAGGAGCCCCAACCTACCCAAGCAGCGGTCGAAACCGCCCCCACAAGGGAAATTCCCATTGTGAAACCGGTGACCACGACCAAGAAAATCGCCAAGAGAGGAAAGAAAGAGGTGAACCCCACCATGCAAAGGGATTCATCAGCCTGTGCTATATGTGATGTCACAAGACACCCTACCCACATATGTCTGGAGTTGGACGAGTTAAAACCACCCCTCAGCTCCGAAGCAGGCACCTGGACGCCGTGTTCCCAAAAAAATTATTTTGCCACCAAAAATAAAGGCAAACCGTTGCGTACCAACCACGCATGTGCTCTCTGTGACACCTATGGGCACTATACCCACCATTTTCCAGAAATACCACAATATATGGATGCCTTACACGCGATCGAGTGATCCTATCAAGAGGATCCCTCCACCAAATCTGTTGAAGATGAACCTCGTGTCGTCTTGTACATGTAGGAGGAACGACACTCACCAGAAAGACAGCCATTTGTCCCTCCTCCCCCCAAACCACCGTACACCAACCAGGGACAGGGGAACCTGGTTGCCTCATCCTCTTGAGTTATCACGCGCGTCAATTATTACATAGGGTTTGATCGAGTCTTTGACCCAAGGTCACCTAGGCAGCAGTAATCTGTATTTGGGGAGTTACCAGACGCGTCGTCTACTGCAGACGGTTTGATCGGGTCTTCGACCCAAGATATCCTAGGAAGTAGCAACACCCATGGCACTCAGGAAGTTACCAGGTAGGTAGATCCTGCAAATGGCTTGATCAGGTCTTTGACCCAAGATCACCTAGGCAGCAGTAGTACCATGCGCATCGATTCTGCAGACGGCTTGATCGGGTATTTTTCCCAAGATCACCTAGGCAGCAGTAGCACCATGCACGTTGATTCTATAGACAGTTCGATTGGGTCTTTGGCCCAAGGACACCTAGACAGCAGTAATCAATACCATGGATAATCGTACGATTCTACTTAGAACGTATCACAACCTAGCTATCATGAAAGTCACCCCGGCACTCATATACCAACCAGGGACAAGGAAGCCGATATCCCCCATTCCCCACATAGAATGGAACAATATCACAATGTAATGTGTAGGTCAATCTAGTGCAACCCTTCCTAAGCTCATCAACAACCATACAACCAGAAGAATTATGACAATCCTCCAAATGCTGCAAAAAGAAGCCGAGGAACAAACAAAAGGGATATCCTGGACAGGGGGCAGTAACCGAAAACGCCCCCCCTGATCTCATCCTGGGGCAACCCCAACTGAAATCAAAACTAGGACCCAAGTAACAACTCCCAAGGAAAATTTGAGCTTAGAGTATCTGATCACCAGACCGAAAGTAGCACTGTGATCAACACTCCATAAAAAACAGAGGCAATGCCACACATTCGCACTCCTGAAAAAATAAATTTTCAGCGCCGGCAGGTATGCACCCTCCCATATTCCTTTCCAAAATTCATTTTTTTCAATAATATTGGATGAAAAGAAGATGCTTTCACTTGAGGTAGTTATTTTTGCAGGAAGAACCCGAAAACCGTTCACAGCACCACTCACTGAAAGTTCCAGAGCAGGTATCATTCTACCCTCAGCATGATAGAGTCCCAGAGAGATTTTCATATCCTGACATCATTTCTCCATTAGAAATAAACCATAGGGTCCTCATACCCGACCACTTTTATCATCACCTCACCCTGCATATGATAAACGCCCACGTTGGTTGGTAGAGTCTCCCCTCCATCGCGATCGTCATCCAAAGTAGACCATACATCACCCCACAAGTGATGCCATGGCCATGCCATTTTAGTCCAGGAAGCACCTCATGCCCATCCATATATCATGCATAAGGTCAATTTCACCATTCAAACTCAACCCCCTTCCCGGACGATCAAGTTTTACAAGCAGATTAAAAGTGCACCTCCGCGCATCACATTTGGCCCGCCATACCTCCAACAACATAATCCCATCTGTGACATCTTCCGCTTCATCAACCCCGAACATGAGACTAACCAATGGGAACCCTACCCCTCAGCAAAACACCGTCCTCACACCTGTAGTGACCGACCCTCTTTCATGTTTTGGGGTACCCGTCTCTGTTTTTTGTACAAACCAAACCCCATTATTTTATTCTTTTGGTAAGTGTACAAAGACCGCAAACGATGCCCTTCGCCACTTTGCCCTCATATTTCACCTTTTCTCCCATGGCAGCAATCCCTCATTCCCCTTGGTCGAAGTATTTCACTCATGTCATGCACACACAATCCCGACATTCATAGCCGGTTCTACCTGCCCTGGAAGTCCTACCGACTCCAGGAACTTTTCCCTTCAGAAATAACTATGACTGCCGCCAATTTGCTCAAGTATACTTCGAACTCAGGCCACTGAATCCCCATCATCCGTTTCCAGTCACCTCTCACCAAAATTCCTATGTTAAACCCATCATATCTCGGTCCCCGACCCCTCAGGTCGGAAACTCATGGTTCGGTTAAGGCTTCCTTTTTGTCGACCCCAACACCTCTTTTCCAAAAAGGAAGCGGTACCTTGGATAACCCCTCCCCATGCAAAGGGGTATCCTCGGGTGGCACTGTAGGAGACATCATTGTCCACAGATGTCATCGATCCTCCTAACATTCGACCACAGCAAAATATTTCATGTCATGATGGTATCGTACCTTACAACCATTGCACTTTGATCAGATCCGTTGAAGACCCGTGCCTCCATAAGCGTCTCTGACAACAATGCTTACACGAGAAGGTCCCAGCCAGTACATATGCGTACATTTCCCAATGATATTTCATACCAAGATTACACATATGGGTACCACATTCCACCTATCGTAAAATAATAAAAAATTCCCTTGAGGGCGTCAGCAGTCGTCGTCAACAACCACCAGCATCACTACCACAGTACTGGCACATACAGTACATGTATATGTCAATTTTGTTTAACTAGCCATAGTATCACGAGCATAGGACATTCCCGCCTCATTGAAATTTTTTAAATATGTTGTATATTTTTTCTACTTGCAGGGGGTCCCTTAGGTCATGGTTATCTCAGAAACGGTGCAAGGCGTTGTCAATTCCAAAATACACACAAACCTATCTCTCTCTCTCTCTCTCTCTGCATATGATACAGAAAAGAAACTATAATTTAATTCGGCTATACAGTTCTTCCTAGACCTCACACATTAGGGGGCAACTGTTAACACTAGAAAATCGTACAGCAGAAGACGAAATCAATTAATGTTGAGCCCAAGGATTTATAGGACAGGAATACATTATGGAATCAAGAAGTATTTAAAAATCTCTAAGGTTTTGAGAAATCAGATTTGAACTAGTCATAAATGCTCAAATGTGCGCTTTATCCTTCGAGAAGAGTGCCTTTTGCGCGCCTTTTTGCCCGATAAGTGTGCATTCTTGGAAATGGAAAAAATTCACTTTCCGGGACCACACCAAGCAAAGGACAATTACTCCTTATGTGAAAGTTGGCTAAGGATAGCCACCAGCGCCTCCTTAGACATTATGTGAGCACACAAAATAATATTTGAGCAAACAATGGAATCACACCTCTCCCTTGGGTCACCATCCATCATGTACCAAGGGAGGGAAGGAGGATTTTAAGCTCACCTATATAAATCCACCAAGAGATGAATAAATTGTGATCACAGTGTCATGCTGGCCAAATTTTCCCAAGCAACACCAGCATTGTGTGTGACCCGGAGCTGGAGCTAAAGAGGACTCGATAGTTTGCCACCCAAAATCTTAGTCCACCACAGCAGAGAGAGAGAGTGAGACTGCATCAGAGGCAGAGCTTGGAAGGCAACATCCTTGCATCAAGACCTAGAGCCATTGCCTAGGGGCCCTTTGGCAAGTGGGTAAAATTTCTTCTCCATTTCGAATGTTTAATAAGAAGAGGCCATCGAGCCATCATTTGGAACTCTTTATATAGCTTCTGTATATTTGTGTTTTTTTAGTTTTAGTTTAACTAGAGCATACTTCAGCATACTATTTCCATTAAGATTTATGCTTTTGAGCTCCCCCACTTTCTGCCTGTTACCAATATTTTAGAGAGTAGACCACACTCTCTAAGCTCGTGCGATTTTGTACACCCGTGCGACTAATCCACAACAACAATGTCTGCAAAAGACAATGAAACATTAGAAGAATATGTAGAAAGGTTTCAATACAATTTAGAAATATCCCGATATACCACGCTATCCAAGGACATTTTAAAAGCCACGATGCTTAAAGGGGTGAAGGAAGAATGGGTTGAGATGCTTAACATAATGGGGAAGGGAGATATTTACCAGGAAGAATATGATGAGATTATTTCCTTATGTATTAGATGCTCTCGGGGTATCTCACGCAATAGGCCTGTTGGGCGTGATTCTATAAAGAAAGACCTTAAGCAGACTAACGGCAATGTAACCAGAGCAGAATTTGGAAATATACTAGAAAATTTCAAAACTGACATCCTGGGTACCTTGACAACACAACTTGATGTTTTACAAGCCAAACAGAAACAAGCTATAGAAAAACAAAATATGGCCATATTTTTCCCAAGATGTCCAAAGAAGTACAGCCAGAGGGAATGTCCTTTAGACATGGTTCAGACTTGTGCTATCTACACTAAGGATCATACCATGGACCATTGTCCTTCACTTCCTGGGCTAAAAGCCGTCTACAAGGAAGTAGAGGAAGAAACAGATCTATTTTATTTAATGAATCGGCGTCAGCAATGGAAAGCACGACCTGGCATACCACAAGACCTGCCTCAATACTTTCCTTCACCGCAGTTTATCCAGAAATACCCTGCAACAACTTGGCAGACTCAAAACTCCTTCTCGACCTGGCCAAACCAGGCATTTCCTATGCCACCCTGGCCTACACAACCTCCATCAAGGAATAATTGGTAGAACTTTCCTTTTTCTCCCCCTTATTGGAAAAATGTCCCATACCAAAGCCAGTGGCCAAACCCCCCTACTACAAACACCAATTGGAATTGGCAGCAACCCATGGGAATGGCCAATCTGCCGATAGGAGCAGGGACCCAAAATCAACCTACATTACCAGCTCCCTACCCAGTTCAGCATAACCAACAGCCTGCCATACGCCCTCAATTTCCAGCCCAACCCAATCCTAATCCCAATAACAGAGCAGTTCAACTAATTCAGATCATAGAAAATCCAAAACCCAATGCCGAACAGAAATAGTGCAACGAACTCAGGTTAAGATCAGGATGTACTATCTTACCTATAGAAGCCACAACTCCACCTCAGTCCCGATATGAAACCTCAACATAACCTATCTTAACGAATGTAACAGAAACAGGTAAAGATAAGGAAACAATTGATCAACAAATACCTGAAGAACTTAGGGTGTCTCTGCCTCCATTTCTCGAAGGATTAAATCTGTCCAGGCCTATGATCACTCCAGATTTTTACATCTTGGGGGAATTAAGAAACCTTTGTGTCAAAATTCCTCTTCTCCAGGCCATCCAAGACATTCCTATCTATGCCAAGACAATCAAAGAATTATGTGGAAAAAAACAAGTTAAGAAAACAAAGGCTGCACCCCCCATTCATGTGGTAGGAGTGCTATCTGACTTGTTGTTAGGTAGGGAATCACCTGTGAAATATGAAGACCCTAGAAACCCCATTGTAACTATTCAAATCTTTGGCCACTCATTTCCAAACACATTGGTTGACCTGGGGGAAGCCATTAACATCCTAACTACTGAAGCTTGCTAAAAATTGGGCATATCGGCTTTAGAACCTACGGCCACACTTCTGGAACTGGCTGACAGATCTGTTATCAAACCAGAAGGAATAGTGCAAAACATCATGGTCTTTGTGGACTCATGGGAATACTCAGCTGATTTTTAGTCATTAATCCAAAAAACAGGATGGAAGGGCACCATTTTATTCTTGGACGACCTTGGTTGGCCACAGCAGATGCTTACATAGGCTGTCAAGCAGGTAGCATGACTATCACTAGAGGAGATTCTATAAAAAATATCATTATCTATCCGCCTGCCAAACCAAGCTTACCCACGGTAAAATTTCACAAACATCCATATACATATTGGGATCAAAACATCCGTCCACCTATGACACTAGTAGAAGCTCTCGAATTCAAGGATCAAACTGAAGATGATGTAATCAATAAATTTATGAATCAGTGACCCACGCCTGAAAATATAAAATGCCAAATGTTGAAGACAGTCCTCGAACATGAAGATCAAGAGGATCCTCTGACAGACTTTGAGACTCAACATATCTCCACAACTATTGTTCGTAACAGCATACCTATTAAGATCGAGCCAGGAAAGGTTTTGGATATTAATGGCAATTTGGATGACAACCAAAAACAAAAACTCATAAAAGCCCTCCGGAAGCACGAAGGGGAATTTGTGTGGGATTATCAAGACATGAAGGGTTTAGACCCACAACTATGCACACACCACATCTATACCAATAGGGAAACATGCCTCGTTAGACAACCTCAACAAAGATTAAACCTGCACTTAAAAGATATTGTAAAAGAGGAGCTGCAAAAACTGTTAGATGTAAATTTCATCTATCCTATTTCAGACAGAAAATGGGTCTCCCTTCTGGTAATCGTCCCTAAAAAGAATGGGAAGTGGATAATCTACGTAGATTACAGAGAAATAAATAAGGCAACGCAGAAAGACCATTTCCCCCTTCCCTTCATTGACCAATTCCTTGATACGTTAGCTGGGAAATGGTTCTTCTCCTTTCTTGACGGATTCAGTGGCTACAATCAAATCCAAATAGCTCCCGAAGACCAAGATAAGACAACCTTTACCTGCCCGTGGGGCACTTTTTCTTACATATTTTTACCGTTTGGATTATGTAATGCCCCAGCATCATTTCAGAGAGCCATAATTAGCATTTTTTCTGACTTAATAAATGAAGGGCTTGAAATCTATATGGATGATTTTACACCCTATGGGGAAGACTTTGATCAAGCTCTAGAAACGCTAGAAAAAGTGTTGGAACGATGTATTGCTACTAGATTATGTCTAAGCAATGAAAAATGCCACATGATGATGACTGAGGGGGTAATCCTAGGTCACTACATTTCTGCAGCTGGAATACAGGTAGATCCGGCTAAGATAGAGGTAATCCTTCTGTTGGCCACACCTTGTACACATACAGAGGTACGCATTTTTATGGGATATGCAAGATATTATCACAGATTTATAAAAAAAATCTCACAGATAGCTACACCTCTGTATGCATTGACTGGAAATGTTGAATTCCATTGGACTGATAAATGTGACACCGCTTTTACAGACTTGAAGAGATTGGTCTCAACAGCACCAATCCTGCGAGGTCCTAACTGGAAACTACCCTTTCACATCTCTTCTGGTGCATATGATATAGCAATAGGAGCAATCCTTGGCCAAGAAGAAGACCGAAAACCTTATGATATTTATTATATCAACAAAAACCTTACTCCTGCCGAATTAAATTATACCATGACCGAAAAAAATTCCTGGCTGTCATTTATGCTATCAATAAATTCAGGCACTATATAACTATATAGCAAGTGTTCCTGTACACTGACCACTCTGTTATTAGACATTTAGCTAATAAACCAATCACTAATGGGAGAATAACTCATTGGTTACTGTTTTTGCAGGAATTCAATATAACAATCAAAGACCATCTAGGGAAGGAAAATGTGGTCACAGACTTTCTGTCAGGATCCCCAAGATAGACGACACGCTAACAGTTGATGATCAATTCCCTGACGAACATCTGTTTGTTGTAGCAGTAAAAACACCGTGGTATGCATATGTGGAAAATTATCTGGCAATAGAGAAGCTACCCAAACACTTAACATCAAGAGAACGGAAACTGATTGAACAACGCAGCGCAATATTCTCTTGGACTGGGGGATACCTCTTCCATAGAGGGGCCGACATGCACATACTTAGATGTATAAGGGAAGACGAAATCTATGAAATCTTACGAGCCTATCACGATGAACCCTGTGGTGGCCATTTCGTAGAACGCGGGACAGGGCATAAAGTGTTGCAATCAGGCTATTATTGGCCTACTATTTTCAAAGACGCAAAGAAATATGTCCAGGCCTGCGATAGCTGCCAAAGAATGGGACGCCCAGGCCAAGCTGATGAAATGCCGCCACAAACACATTTGGTGGTGGAACCATTCAAACGATGGGGGTTGTCTTCGTTGGGCCATTCAACCCACCATAAAACCAAAAATTCCACATGTTAGTTGCCACGGATTATGTAACCAAATGGGTAGAAGCAGTGGCCTTGTCAAGAGCCACGGAAGAATCAGTAATTAAGTTTCTCTTTGAACTATTCATACAATACGGCTTGCCAAGGGAAGTGATAACCGATGGAGGGGCACAATTCATAGGCAATAAGATCACATCTACCTCAAGAAATCACCATATCATCCATAGAGTCATGTCTCGTTACCACCCGCAAGCCAATGGGCAAGTCGAAAGTACCAAAATATTCTTGGAGGAAATCCTTACGAAAACGCAGGTAGCAGCACATCGTTGGGACTGGACCACTAGACTACCAGAAGCCTTATGGGCTTATCGTACAACCTGGCGAAATAACACTGGATATTCACCATATTAGCTAGTATTTGGGAGAGATGTTATCTTCCCTATTTAATTCGAAATTAAAACTCTGAGAACAACCAAGGAAGTGGGATTGGACTTAATAGAAGCTCAAGCTAGAAGACTCCAACAAATAAATGAACTGGACAAAATTCGACTACTAGCCCTGCAATGCACAACGTCATCCAACAACAGCAAGCCAAGTGGCACGAAAACCTGATTAAGAAGAAGGTATTTCAAAAAGGATATTGGGCACTCCTATATGACTCCAGATTCCAAGACTTTTCAGAAAAACTACAAACAACGTGGCTCAGTCCATATGAGATTCAAGAAGTAAATAGAAATGGCACCCTCACCTTGACCACCATAGATGGGTCTGGTTAAACATTTCGAGTTAACGGACACAAAGTACGCCTCTATCGCAAACCTCTCACGAAATAATATTTCTGTCAACAGGTACGAAATGATCCCACCATCCAAGTTGTGGTGCAAGGGGGTGATAACTCCACAAACTCAAGTACATGAGAGGTTTGTCAGCATCACGTGTAAATAATGTATATAAATGTCTTGTCTTGTTGTACATTCTCCGCATTTGCAATTTATTTTCCTTGTAAGTTATGTTTTATTGTCGTTCAATTCGTGTTTCTATTTTTGTTGTTCAATTCATCGACAGCTGC
Source organism: Pinus albicaulis (assembly GCA_034641835.2). Taxonomy (NCBI): domain Eukaryota; kingdom Viridiplantae; phylum Streptophyta; class Pinopsida; order Pinales; family Pinaceae; genus Pinus; species Pinus albicaulis. The sequence continues at coordinate 1,422,685,550 of CM076575.1, read as the reverse complement.
TGTTCAATCTTTGAATGGCTACTACTCAATTAAATTGAATAGTCGTATGCGGTGTTTTTATTTTTGTTGTTCAATTCCTCGACAGTTGTTGTTCAATCTTTGAACAGCTGCTATTCAACCAAAATGGAATAGCCATTTTCACGTTTTTAGTTTTGCAGTTCAATTCATGAACAGTTGTTGTTCAATCCTTGAATGGATGTTGTTCAGTCAAGTCGAATATCTGTTCATTGCCATTTTTTTTTGTTGTTCAAATCGTGAGCAGCTATTGTTCAATCTTTGAACAGCTGTTGTTCAGTCAAATTGAATAGCCATTTGCTATGTTTTTATTTTTTTTGTGCCATTTCTGGACAGCTATTGTTCAATCTTTGAATGGTTGTTGTTCAGTCGAATTAAATAGCCATTTGCTATGTTTTTATTTTTGTTGTGCAATTTCTAGACAGCTAATGTTCAATCTTTGAACGGTTGTCGTTCAGCCGAATTGAATAGCCATTTGCTGTGTTTTTATTTTTGCTGTGCAATTTCTGGACAGTTGTTGTTCAATCTTTGAACGGTTGTCGTTCAGTTGAATTGAACAACCATTTTCTGTGTTTTTATTTTTTGTTGTTCAATTCGTGGACAGTTGTTGTTAAATCTTTGAACGGCTTCTGATTCAACCAAAATTGAACATCTGTTTTTTGCGTTGTTATTTTTGTTGTTCAATTCGTGAACAGTTGTTGTTCAATCCTTGAACAGATGTTGTTCATTCGAACTAAACAGCTATTCCTTGGCGTTTTTTTTCATTGTTCTATTCGTGAATAGTTGTTGTTCAATCTTTGAATGGCTGCGGTTCAATCAAATTGAACAGCCATTGCTGTGTTTTTATTTTTGTTGTTCAATTCGAGGATAGCTGCTATTTGATATTTGAACGGATACTGTTCATTCAAATTGAACAGTCGTTTTTGAAGCGTTTTTAATTGTGCCGAGAAATCTGTGAACAGCGGTTGCTCAATCTCTGAACAGCTATTGTCCGACCAACTTAAATAGCCATTTTTTTGTTTTTTTCTAAAGTTGAATAACCTTGAGTAGGGAATGACAGTTGAAAGAGAGAGGGAAAATGGTAAAATAACAAATATGATGGCCCTTTGGCACTATAATTCTTAAACATGAAGCTGACATTATGCACACATGAAATGAAAGGCTAAGTCATCCTCAGTTCAAATATGATATCATACAATACATGAATTTATGATGATATATCTTTTTGCACTATTCGAGTAATATGTCCCTACAGCATGAAGGAATGGTACAAGGGGTATTACTGGTATTGGTATTTTTTTCTGCTTCTTTCACCATCCCTAACTCTTAAGGATTTAATGAGCCTCCCTCTGTGTATAAAAACCAATTATCATGTGATTCATGCAAATATTTAAGAGGATAGGGGGTCTCATTACGAGCCAGCCTACCATGATCATAGGAATTTAACAAGTGACATGCCCACAATGGCTACCACACCAGGGTAATGACCTTCTCATCTACTAGAAGGACAGGAGGTCTCAACATGAGCCGGCCTAATCACTCTGTTACAATTCTAGTGAATGGCATTGTGACTATCTGGCTACCACACCAGCACAGTGACCTCTTTATAGATCAAGATGTTACAATTCAAAAGAAAGTACTACACTTACATGCATATTTTAAGAGAGGATAGGGGGTCTCATCACGAGCCAGTCTACCACGTTCATAAGGGTGTAGCAAGTGACATGCATATAATGGCCACCACACCAGGGTATTGACCTTCTTAACTACTTGAAGGACAGGAGGTCTCATCACGAGCCAGCCTGATCACTTTGCTACAACTCTAGTGAGTGGCACCATGATTATCTGGCCACCATACCAGCATGGTGATCTCTCCATAAAATTGGCAGAATAACTATTTTTACATAAGGATCCTATCTCATTTTTTCGGGTTAAAATAGCAACCCTGTCGAGGCTATCAATGCCTGCTAGCAGCAGTGGCTCTGCATATGGTATGAAAGTATGCTCCTTCAAATATCCAATTTCTTTTATATACACCTTGTCTTCCATTCTTTGTCCACAAGCTATTACTCGAATTAGTGATAATTATGACCTGCCATAAGAATAACTAACAGAGATATGCTTACATATTTGAACCACGGGATGACGACACCAATCATTACTTGACTCAATCTTGCTTCCATCATAACTTTTCAATTGTACAAGGACATCATATCGCAATAATGGTTATGCTATTTCCTCTCGCTTTCCGGTCACTTCCGCACAAGATGCAATTATGAAAACTTCTAAATCTGACCTTTATACTGCATATGTTAGTAATTACTCAACCACTCGCTCCTCCGCACGTAGATTATCATTACCAAATTCTGACATTCCCCTGTCTGCATTCATGAGCGACCAAATCTCTACTGTACTTCAGGGCGTGGGCGCCCTTTCTTCGAGGGAGGGGGTGTAATTGGTCTTAATTTGGCAAGCATGTGAAACCCCTACATAAATCTCATTAGATGCATTAATAAAACCAGAGGAACACTACAATTCAGGCATGAAGATTATCTGCGCAGAGCCACAATCTCTTTTTCGATTGCATACAACATCCAGTCGAAACAACAGAGCCAAGAAGAAATGCAATCATAGGAAAAGAGCATATCAACTATGGCAGGAAATACCCTTCGAAGCGAGCCAACTTTCCAATTTCAGAGGCAGTGAGTGCCATCCTCCAGCAAGTCGGATGGATGACATATGTACCCCAACTACAAGGATTCAGCACGAGAATTGCAATCGATTTTCTGCAAAATCTGAAGGAAGGGAAAACCGGAGTCAAAGGTCGAATTATACCAGTTACAGAGGGAATTATTGCAGAAGTTTCTGGAATACCAGCGCAAGGAGAAAGATGGGAAAAGAAGCATCTCCTCCTGAGAGAAGTAGTAGCAGCATACCAAGACCCGGAGGAACGAAAAAACAGAGGGATCAATCCTGCCTCTCTACACCATCCATGGTAAGAACTGGCGGCATTCATCCAAAATTTTATTACATGCGAAGGACGTCGAGACATGGTAAAACCTCGACAGCTCAAACTTTTAGTTGTACTTAAGCAAAAGATCTCAATTAATCTTCTTGCCTTCTTGAATTCCATATTGCATGATATTGTTGTTCGATTGAGGAAAGCCAAAAATCCCCAAGCAGTGGTCAGTCACCAGGGGTTAATAAAACTAATAATCATTCATGAGCTAGATAGGCAGCAGATAGCCTGGGATAATTTCGTTAACCTTGAGGTACAGGAACCAGAAATAAACCCTGACAGAATCGAAATTGAGCCCCCAGGGTAAATACACCAAGAAGAAAAAGGACCTGAACCTCAACTACAGAACCAAGTAGGCAAAAACGGTCCAAGACACTCCAAGGAACCTTGAACATCATGGAGGAAGCAGGACCATCCCATGCACCCTTGAAAGATTTCGAGGAAGAAATGGCTCGAGTCCTAGGACAAATAAGGACAGACTACGAATCGAGAAACCCATCGGGAGCAGAAGAGCAAGAGTAACTTTTTGATAAATCTGCACCCCCAGTAGTTCTGGTCACACTAACGTCCTACCTGACCAAGAAGAACCTCGAGATTATGAGGCTCTGTCCCCTATTGATAACTATGAGGTGTATAGTGATGGGCAAACAGAGGAGAGAATGGAATCACAAGATCAGTCAAGTGACACTGTCCTTGTGGAGCAAAGCACACACACGGAGACAGCCCCGTTGACGCCAGAAGGTAGCACCACTCCTCCTAGTCAGGACCCTCATATTGAAGTGAATTTTGAAGATGTAATCAAAAACACCATTTTAGACACCATCCCTGAAAAGGGGAATTCCGCTCCCCTGCCACCTGTTGAAATCAGGACAGGTGAAGATTTAGATGAAAAGAGAAGTAAGAAACTAATCAGGACTTGCAAGAGATTAATGAGATTGGTAAAATATCTTAGAAAAAAACAGGAGAAAGAAAGAAGGGCCTGGAAGACAAAGAAATAAACCTCCATTGTAGGAACTCAAACAGAACTAGTAAATATTGTCGAAGGAGAAATGAAAACTAACTTAGCCGACACCGTGGAAACTGGAATGCAAACCAACTTGATAACTACTACTGAAGTTGAGGTATAGACCAACTTAGCAAACACTACTGAGGCTGAAATGCAGAAATAACTAGCAAACACCATCGAAGCCTCTACTCAAACTAAGCAGAAGGTCACAGAAGAAAAGGGGACCCAAACAGAGGAAGCCCCTGCCTATGCCCATCTAGTAGAGAAAGCTGCCAACCACAAATTACGCAATGAACTAATGCAAGTATGGCATCAGCTAACACAGTGTAGGAAGGAGGTGGTGCCATTACAAGAATATCAAGAACTTCTAAAAAATTTCACTAACCTCTCCTCCACAGAAGACGAAACATTTTCCTAGCTCAAAGGAGAACATGAAAAGGTTAAAATGGTACAATAACAGGTGGAGCAAGCTAAGAAAAAAAATCTCTACAATTTTCTCTCTATATAATGATGCGTTATCTTGCAGAGCTCCGGTGACCAACTATGCCTTGTTCCTAACATAACGGTATTTACTCCTAAAAGTTAAAGTTGTCAGGGCAAGAAAATCCACTACTTTCAGGACCATAGAAGAATTTGTCCATTGTTGTAATGATCAAGATGAGCAGGTCCAGCGCCTCCTATGTGAACTTTACATGCATAACTTCTTCTTAGAAGAAGACATAGACGGCAACCCTAGTCCCTTTATAGGGGATGTTCAACTACAATCCTTCCTTTCATTTGCTAAAAACCAGATCATGTGGGCCAAAGCCTACGGCATCTTCCAAAAAAGAGAGCATGGCCTAGATTTATGGGTCAGGGGGAGCCTACAAAACCCCTGCAACTGATCATCCAACACAAAAACTTCATGAGAAGGGAAGGTGTGAGGACTAGACTGGGGCCCATCCATAAGGATATCATATAAAATGGATGAGAATACTTTGGGGACATTTGTGAAGCGGCCTTAGCAGCAGCTAAGCAAAGATGGAGGGCCTCCATGAACAAAGTGAAGAATAGGGAGCCATTTATTTATAGGAATTTCAAGGCTGCTGCCTCCAGATTCCTCTCATACAGTAGCCTGGTCTACAGCATGGGGCCTGCTTGGTTAGGACGTAGATACATAAGCCCTCTCGTCTGGAATCCTCCCGAGGATTATAATCACAATTACGAATTACCAGAAGGATCCACAGGCGTTGCCTTTGCAATCATGAAACAAAAACAAGGCTTCATAGCATACAACGAAAAGGTCTACCCTGCCTACTCCTTAACGCAGTTACATCTCAATCATCTATTTGCAAGAGGACATGCAATTAGGTAAGCAAGGGAGTATGTTGGGCCCAAGTTAAGGTATGTTCTCACCATGTAATTACTTCAAATTATGTTACAATTTTGGGGAAATTCCTCTTCATATTAACAATAAAGAGAGAAAAGATTATGAAAACTAGAACAATTAGGCTAATGATGAAAAGGATGTTTTTATAATAGAAAATTGACTTCTCTTATCTCTGCATTCAATAAGTCAAAGTGGCTGGACCAATAAGAAACAGAAGCTAACCAACGGGCGCAGACATATGAGATCTAGGCAACTCCCAGCGGCCGGTAGAAGGCGGACAGACGAATTCGAGCCCAAGAACTCAAACAACAGCCACGTGTAGCGGGCTATCGTTTAGGAAATACTTTCTCATCTTTGAAATCGCCTTTAAAAGGATGAAGGACGAACGAGAAAGGGGAATCGGAGAAAGGATAGGAAATTCATTCTGAAATCGACGCATCAGAACCAACCTGTGTAATTGTATTTTTGTAACATCACTGGATGTAATAGAGAGCCTTTAACAATAATCTTTTGAAGTTTTTACTGCACTAGAGCTTTTGGTGGTCTGGGCCCAACCCCTAGTTCATCGCAGCTTTCATACTCTATGTAGTTGCAGAACCAATGCTTTAAGTATCTGATGCGATTTTAAAGTATATTTCCATTCAATAAAGTTACAGTTTCTCTTTTGTCGGGATTGTTAGCAATCGTGTTCTTGAATTAGGATAATCGCAATCGTATTTTCCGACTTATGACAATGCATCATCATCAGTAGATAGCTCCAACTCTTTCAATACCATTGCACTTGAGTTATAGATCATAGAATAATTTGATTTCGATGTTATCTGTCTTTATGGATTGCATTACTTTTTTAGCACAGTGAAGCGTTCAACCGTTGATCAATGTCGAATAATTAATTCATAAAAAGAATTCCATTGAAAAATTACATAAATAATTGTTGTACAATTCATTTAAATTGCTTCAATTATATTGTTGTTCCATTACTGCTCAGTTATTTATACTATTGTTCCATTATTGCTCAGTTAGTTAGAATGTTGTTCAATTCAATTCCATTTTTGTTCAGTTTATTTAGGTTGTTGTTTAATTCAATTCAATTGTTTCTTGATTCATCTAGATTGTTGCTGTTTAATTCAATTAGATAACTGCTCAATCTTAGGTTAAAAATCAATCCAAGCCACCCCTCGTTAGGATAAGTGAACTTAAGAAGTTAGAAAATTATTCCTCATAAGTAACAAGGAGTAACTGTTAGACAACCTCACTCGCATATATTGTGCCAACACTCTTGAAATAAGAAGACTTAACCCGGGTTGATAATTAAATGAGAAATCACTAGAGTTGTCGATAATAAGACATCTATGTAGACCCAACAATCGTATATCCCTCCATTCACCGGTCAAGGATTCCTAGGCCCACCGAGGCAATAAAAAATCTGGATTTACCGCAACCCACAGTCTAGTTCAAGGGTTACTAGGTCATGTGTTCTATGATTCATAGATCCACCTAACTCAACTTTGAATCCATCCGAAAATATAGCTCAACCAAAACATGATAACCCCATCGCACCATGGCTATCCAGAAATGGAAAGGATGGGCTTAAAACATTGTAACACCTAGAAAAACCCATGCCATGACAAAAAAGAACCACATGAAATACCATGATTGCCAAATCTAGCAAGAACATGAAAATCGATACTTGCAAAGAATCTTGTTGTAGCTGCTTGATCCTTCTCTTCCTTGCTTGATCCTTCCTTCATCTTGCCTTATTTTCCTTTCTTGATCCAATGCCAAAGTGCTCCAAGAAAACTCTAAGTGTTGAAGAGTGAGAGAGAGAGAGAGAGAGAATAATGGGAGAGCTCCAAAACTAAACTGACAACAATTTTTTAGCAAAATCTTTCCTCACATGCAACATGTGACCTTTCAAATTCCTTTTCTCCTATTTTCCACCATTTTCATAAATAAATGCCAATAATGTCTCTTGCCTTTTCAAAGCCTTTTCCATTGTCTTTTCCAATTTCCATTAGCCATAATAACTGGAATGAACACCCACTAGGATGTTTTTCCCAACATTAAACTTGGAATAAGTGCCCCATCAACCATGGTTATTATTCCTTTATTAACTTTTATCACATGGAATTTTCACCAGGGTTGTTACAACAAAGAGTCTTAGTTCAATTTTGGAGAAGGACGTGCATGTGTAATGGGAGGTTTATCATCTGAATTAGATATTGTAAGGAAAATAACACACCTATCCAATAGTTTCTCAGTGGGTACGAATACCAATGCTATTAGCTGTAAAGCTAGACTATGTTTTTATCAGTCCCACTAGTACAAGGGTGCCTCAACCTATACAATAGTTTCTCGATATGACTTGTTCCCATTGGTTTATCAACCCTAAGGAAAGCCACTACTTAGATTATTATTAATGAGTAATTCCCCAAGCGTTTGTAAACTCATCTATCACCAAAGATTCACCGTCCCATTGAACTCTCTTTGGAAAACATACACCTCAGTAAGCATCACACAAGCACAAGCACAATCCCATCACATGCACAATGGTTCATTCCACAACACAAAAAATTGGTTAATGGGTAATCCCATCTCCCAGGCAGAGTCACCCAACTACCAAATCTCCCCTCTCTATGTTATCCTCCTTTTTCCTTTGTCTCTGTGTGTTCTCTCTTTCTTTTCCTATTTTCACACATGCTCTGTGTTATCCCTATGGATAATAATTACTGTATTTAATCATTATTTTTATATCAATGTTTTTTAAAACCATGGATGATGCATGATAATAAATAAAATAAATCATAATATTAAAGTGAGAATCTAATCAAACAATGATTTCAATTTTACTATCATAATTATAATACTCACCCATGGTATTGTAGTTTATTATATTTACCCATGGTATCTTAATTTATTATATTTTCCCATGGTACTCACCCATGGATTTTGTAAACCATGGTATTTACCCATGTTATTTGAAATTTAAAGAGAGGCATGGCTCTCGGTGAAATATCCCCATCAAATTATAAATATGGGACTTCACCGTGGAGTAAAGCAATATTTTTTTCCTATTTTAGTCTTATACTATATTTCACATTCAATAAAAATAGTTTGGCTCTTTTTATGTTGTTCTCTTTAGAAATATTTCTCTTACACAATGTGTCATATTCCTAGCTATTTTTACATATACTCTTAATTTTATATGTTAAGTTTCATTTCTTAAACAACTTGGATTGCACCAACATTAATGCATCAGGGCTCATGAGAACTCTATAGCCCAAGCATGCTTAACTGTAGAGTTCTCATGAGCCCTGGTCCATTAATGTTGGTGCAATCCAATTTTTTTAAGAAATGAAACTTAACGGACAAAAAATGAATATATCAGAATGTAAAAATAACTAGGAATATGATGTAGGAATCATGATTTTCATTACACCAAAACTCGCAGGTGTCAGTAAATGGATGCATTTCCATAGTTAATGGATCCTCGATAGGTGGTTAAGCACATGTTACAAAACACACATGGAGCGGTGGATTATCCAATGTCCAACAATCTCCCCCTAGCGTGACCCAGGTGTGTTTCAAACTCTATACCTTTGGGTCTGATACCACTTGTAGGAATCACGATTATTATTACACCAAAACCCGCAAGTGTTAGTAAACAGACACATCACCAGATTTAATGGATCCTCGAGAGGTGATTAAGAACATGTCGTGAAACACACAAGAAGCGTTGGATTATCCAATGCCCAACATATGACACATTGCATAAGAAAATTATTTAAGAAGAGAACAACATAAAAATAAATAAATTATTTCTATTGAATGTGAAATATAGTGTTGACATATAATCCTAGGGATTGGGTGAAATTGTAAAAATAGTGTAAATAAAAAATAAGGAGAGGTGGAAGCCGAAGAGACACTGGGAGATGAATCCAAAGAGTCTCACCTCCATGTATATATTTGTGTGCAAGCTTTAATGCAAATGAATTCATTTTTGCTAGAGTTACCTCCTGGCTTGACATGGTATCAGAGCCAACTCCAATTTTTGGCTCCCCTGCCCTTGTAACTCCCTCCTTCACTCTGTAAAACTGTCTCTTCCATATTCATGCCATATTCTATGCCCTTCTACCAACTTTTTCTGGTAGTCTACCAATTCCCATTGTGCTCTCCATAGTCTACCAATTCCATTGAACACTATGGACTCATCATTGACTCCTACGAAGTTGTGACCTACGCACTTCTCCCTCATCTCACTTAGTGGACAGCCCACTGCATGGTCTCCAATTCGCAGTCCATTACTGATACTTGGCATACATTTTCTTATATGCATTCCATATTAAGAGATCTAAGCCTCTCTAGATGCTGGTATCTTGACACTCTCGACCTCCCAACCTGCGTTCCCAAACATTGCATGCAAGAAATACCACACCTCCTTACTCCACCTGCAGTCGTCCCTCCTCATGGCACTTACTCACCTACATTCATCCCTCCTCGTCAGCCCTCCCTCGACCTCCTATACCCATCGTCTCACCTACACATTACACCCGACTCCCACTCACACAATACGAACCCCATTTCTCCATACATTACACAGCCCTGGCTCCTCCACTACAAAACTATCATGTTCTCGGTACCCTAATACACTGTCATTTTATGATGTTAATACACCATTACATGTGATGTGACTCTCTTCCTGGTAACCAGGTTGTGGACCGATTCCTCTACATTTGATTGGTATGTTGTGCGTTGAGGTTTTTAATACTTTTAAATGTGCCTCTGTTAAAAGCTTAAGAGGATCGACTTAAGAAGATCGATATATGAGTTGAGTTTTTTTTTTAAGAGGAAGTACAGTGGATTCATATATGAGTTGGAATAATATTACCATAGGAGTGTATGGTATATAATATAATATATGTATATGGTGTGAAAGAAATGGAGTATGCTGATGTTTTTAGACCATATGTTATATGGGATATTGCTTATATAAACATGGTATGTGGTATTTTTTTTTGATAGACATGAAATTGTATGGTGTATGGACGAATATTGAGAGCCTACACTCTTAGTTGAAGATTGTTTTTGAAGATAACCAATTATTTTTTATTACAAAGATTTGCAATTACTATACTTATATGGGGAACAAATCATTTTTTTATGATGCTACCTTGAGAGAGAATTGAGCAGGAAAGAAATAAATCCAAAGGTAAAACTCATGATAAAGACAAAGGTAAAGCACCTGAATCCACTCATTATGTTGTGGCACGTTGTAATATTGGAGTAATTGAAGACTTGTTTAATGCTTCACTTGCTTCTAGGGAAAATGATTGGTTGTTGGATTTAGGAGCAACAAGCCACATGACTTTTAGAAAACTTTTTTTTGAAGAATTTAATGACAAGTTTGATGGACCAGCCATCAGGGCTTAGCATAATCAAGCTTAAACTACCTGGTCTTCTAGACTTTCTTCTACATGAGGTTTTATACCTCCCATAGTTGAGGAGAAAATTGTTGTATTTGGTCCACATCCGCTAGCAAGGACACTCCATTCATATATTTGATGGCAAGGTTGAGGTCAGAAAAGAATAATATCTCTCACTTTTCATAATGGGGATAGAAGAAGAAAGACTTCTTAAGCTGCAAGGTACCTCTACTTATGTACAAAACTTTGCTTTCAGTTCTCACTATGATGAAGGTACATTTCCATCAATTCTTTTATAGCATGTTATATTTGGACACTTGAACTATGAAAACCTTCTATTTTTTAAGAAAAATGGTGTTATTGGTTCGCCTACAATTCATAGGAAACTTCAGCAATGTGATACTTGTATTCTAGGAAAGCATAACAAACATTCTTTTCATGATTCAAATTCCAGAGCACATATAAAACTTGAGCTTATTCATTTAGATTTATATGGCCCCATGCATATTCCTTCTAAAAATGGCAATAAATATATGATGACATTTATTGAAGACTACACCCAAATGTGTTGGGTTTACTTATTGAAGAAAAAATCTGATGCTTTTTAAACATTCAAGAACTTTCATGCATGGATTGAAAATGATGCACAAACTCATATTGGCTCTATTCGCACTGATAATGGAAAATAATACACTTAAAATGAATTTGAGAACTATCTTCGCTAACATGGGATCAAACATCAAACAATCGTGCCTTACAATCCCCAACAAAATGGTGTAGCTAAAAGAAATATGAACAAAAAAAAAATTAATATGGTATGTTCCATGATGTATTTCAAGAACGTAAAATTGATGTTTTGGGTTGATGCAGTTCAATGTGTTGTGCATATAAAGAATATATTTCCTTCTAATGAAATTAGAAACAAGACTCCTTATGAATTGTGGCATGGCCACATTCCTTCGATAAAGCATATCAAGGTCTTTGGTTCCACCTATTATGCATTGATACCTAAGGAACAAAGAAACAAACTTGGTGTAAGGAGTCGTAAGTGTATCTTCTTGGGGTATTCAAATACCTTCAAAGCATACTGTATGTATGATAAATTTAATAATAAGTTTATAGTATCTAGAGATGTCATATTTCTTGAATCTTCTAAGGCTAATAATTTTGTTGAGTGACAACTTGATCGCTTGGATAGATTCGATCATGCACATTCATTTAAATAATTTGATAATCATATTCCCAATCTTAAAGGGGGGATTCCTATACTGAATCAATATGTGGAATATTATTTTGAGGCACTCTCTCCCCCACATGAAGATCCAACCACGAATGACACCTTGAGTGATGTGATTGACAAAATTGGGAGACTAAGTCTTGGTTTAGTCCCAAATCAGTCAACTGAGCAACCTGGGCCATCTCAGAAAGGTCCTCCAAAATGGCTGACAAAGACACTTGAAAATGTTCATCCTGATGAGGTTGGAAAGATAGGAACAAGAAGTTCCACCAGGAAAAATGGAGGTGATGTAGATGATTATGATTCATCTGTTGATATGGATGTTTCTTACAATTGTGAATTGAATTTGTCTACATATTTTGAACCAACTCCCTTCAAAGAAGCCACTTCTCATGATGAATGAAATGAAGCGGTGCAAAAGGAATATGATGCCTTGATAAATAATGGCACATGGAAGTTGGTTGATCCTCCATTGGGAACCAAACCAATTGGCTGCAAGTGGATCTACAAGAACAAGTAAAAAGTTGATGGCTCACTTGACATGCACAAATGTAGGCTTGTGGCAAAAGGTTTTGCACATAAATAAGGGGTCAATTATGAGGATAATTTTTCCCCCACAAAAAAATGGGCTACCATCCAGACACTCTTTGCCTTGGAAGCTCAGAACAGTTAGAAAGTACATCATATGGATATAAAAATTGCTTACTTAAATGGAGATCTAAAGGAGAATTCTTTTATGTCCAAACCAGGAGGATTTTTTTTGAAGGGCCAAGAACACAAAGTATGCAAGCTTCTAAAATACTTGTATGGCATCAAGAAAGCACCGCGAGCCTGGTATTAGAATTTAACTAAGCATCTTCTAAAACTTAACTTCAAGCATTATGATCTCGATGGTGCAACTTTGTTTATCAAAAAAGTTGGGAAAACAATTGTATATGTTGTGATGTATGTAGATGATCTTTTGATGACAGGGAACAATGAGAGCTATATTGCATCCATAAAGAAGTAATTGAGGAAAGGTTTTGAAATGAATGATTTGGGCTATCTTCACTACTATATTGGAATTGAAGTAACTCAACATCCTAAGTTTATATTCCTCTCTCAGAATAAGTACGTTGGAGATCTATTGAATAATTTTGGCATGGCTGAGTACAATACTTTGACTACTCCAATGGAACAAAACTTGAAGCTCAAATCCATTGAAGGAAAAAAAATTGAGGATGCAACAAAGTATAGACAACTTGTAGGAAGTATAAACTACCTAACTACTACCAGACTAGACATCTCATTTGTTGTTGTAATCCTCTCCAGGTTTATTCAAAATCCTTGTGAGGGACGTTAGTCTACTGCAAATAGAGTTTTAAAGTACTTGAAATGGAATCAAGACTTTGGACTCAAGTATACACAATTGGGTGACTTCAGCTTGATTGGATACTCTGATTCAGACTTTGATGGAGACAAAGAAACTGGGGTGTGTACTTCAGGTTATATTATGAGTGTTAGATCAGGATTTGTCTCATAGAGATCAACCAAACAACCAATTCCAAAATATTCCACAACTGAGGAAGAATATGTGGTAGCAACTGAAGCAACAAAAGAAATTATGTGGCTCGGGAAAATTCTGGAAGATTTGCAGATGAAACAGATGCATTCAACTCCACTCATGATCAATAACACTTATGCAATAAATTTCGCCAAGAACCCAAAGTTCCATGATCTAACGAAGCACATCATTGCAAAATACCATCTAATTCGACATCATGTTGAGGCCAAGACAATTCATCAATGCCATTGTTCCACAAATGAGAAGATTATAGACATATTCACAAAAGCGCTTGGAAGAGAAAAGTTGGAAAGATTCAGAATGATGCTTGGACTCACCAATATCCCTTCAAATTAAGGGGGGGGATATTGACACATAATCTTAGGGATTGGGTGAAATTGTAAAATTAACATAAATACAAAATAAGGAGAGGATGAATCCCAAGAGTCTCACCTCCATGTATATATTTGTGTGCACCCTTTAATACAAATCAATTCAGCTTTGTTGGAGTTACCTCCTGGCCTGACATATATCATAATATTACATTAGGACAAAAAACATGCTTTACTCCACGATGAAGTTTTGTATTTACAATTTTTATGGGGATATTTCGTTGAGAGCCATGCCTCTCATTAAATTTCAAATACCATGTTTTACAAAATCCATGGGTAAATACCATGGGTGAGTATCATAATTACGATGGTAAAATTGAAATAATTGTGTGATTAGATTCTCAATTTATTATTGTGAATTTTTTTATTATCATGCATCATCCACTATTTTAACAAACATTGATATTAAAAAAAATGATTAACTACGATAATTATTATCCACCAGGATCATCCTATGGCATGTTGACCAATGTCATTCCTACCAAAACAATGGGCGGCTTGTCCTCTTTTCCTTATTTTCCATACACTATCTTAAATTTATCTGCGCACATTGTCCCTCATCCACAGTAGCTCCCCATACACAGGCTTAGATGCTTGTCCTCTAGTTATTATATGGAGATTGTATCAAGGAGATGGAAGCTAATTAAATGCAGGCTTTACCTTAGAAATTTTCCATCATAATTTCACCACAGTGAAATCAAGAAGCAAGTGACAAAATAAATGCAGCCTTGGGTTTACAAACAATCTCCCCCTCCTCCTCAGACATTAAATTTGTGTCCACTCGCTATCTAGTCATCATTTATAATTACATGAATTAACAATTAATAATAATGTTTATAAGAGGGATGAGCACAGGGGCTGTCACAAACCTCGCCCCTTAGGGAACACTCTCCTCAATTCTCTGGGGTTGAACACATGCACTTTACAAGAGTTTTATATATACACAACTTTTCACATTCATTTACATTTATATTGACATTTTTTTAACCAGAAAACAAAAATGGGTATGATACCCTCATTTGTTCATTCATTTCCTAGGTGGCTTCATATGGTCCAAAGTGCCTCCACTACACCTTGAATTGGTCTATGACTCAATTCTAAAGCTCAATCTGCATATGATCTAGAATGCACAAAGGTTCCAACTGGAATGGTCCCTCTAGTTCTACCTATAACATAGACCAATCAATCACATGATTAGTATCATGTACATATATTTTAAGTAAAGAAACATGGAAAACATCGTGAGACTTCACTTTAGGTGGTAAGGGAAATTTGTATGCCACTGACATTATTATCTCTATAACTTGAAACGACCCACAAAAACGTGGTGCCAACTTGGCACAAGACCCAATTCTTAATGAAATATTTTTTGGTCTAACATGAAGATACACATGGTCTCCCAATTTAATGCATTCTATGTTGGTCTGCATAGCTCTTATGTCTGTTTTGGGCTATCTGTAGATTTTTCTTGATGGTTGTCATTTCTTGCTCCATCTCTTTTAGAATATTTGGTCCAATATGCACCATGTTCATTGGATTATCCCTACTACTAGAATTATTAAATTTCCAACCATAAGTACCCTAAAAGGGACTCATTTTCAATGACTCTTGGTACCCATTATTATAAGAAAATTATACCAGAGGTAGATACTCTTCTCACCTATTTTTCTGGTGCATGGCACACATTCTCAACATGTATTCCAACACTATGTTTACCCTCTCAGTCTCTCCATCGGTATGAGGATGATTTTCATACTGAAGGCTAATTCCGTTCCAAAATCAACATATAGCTCCTTCCAAAATTTAGAGATAAACTTTGCATACCTATCAAAGATAATATTTTTAGGTACTCCATGTAATCTCACTATTTCTTTCATGAAAAATTGGGAAATATCACTTGTTGTATGAGTAGACTCGACAACCACGAAATTTGCTTTCTTTCTTAACTTGTCCACCACAACCATGATGGCATAATGTTTCGTATCTATCCTTAGAAGCCCTGTAATAAAATCCATGGAAATAAATCCCATTTCCACCCTGGGATCGGTATTGGATATATAAATCTCGTTGGGTGCTTATGTTCCACCTTTACCTACTGGAATTCTAGGCCCTTGGCCTTGTACTCGGCCACTTCCTTCTTCATGCTTGGGCAATAATATGAATTTTTTGTATTTATTATCATCTTTTGATATCTCGTATGACAAGAATATGGTATTTTATTGTACTCATCCATAATGATCTTCTTCAAGTTCCCCTCAGAAGGCACATGTCATCTTCCCTTAAACTTTAATAGCTCACCCTCCATAATGGAGTAACCTTGCTCAATACTCCTTTTGATTCTTGTTGTAAGCGCTCCTTGATTTGTTGATATTGTTTATCTTGTTAGTAAACCTCTTTAATATTTTCTTGAATTTTAAATTCATAAGATCTCACAATATTTCTATGAGCCACTTGTAGCCTTTTGCTGAGTGCATAAACTACCTTTTTCTCCTTGCCTTTGATGTATTTGATTTCAAAGTCAAACTCATTGATTAATGCCAACCACCTTGCCTTCCTGGAATTTAAATTTGGTTATTCAAACAAGTACTTTAGCCCTCCATGATCTATTATACATGTATATTTCCTTCCTAAAAGGTAATTCCTCCACATCTTAAGTGTGTGTACTATTGCTGCCAATTCCCAATCATGAGTGAGATAGTTCTGTTCATGTTCATTTAGATTCCCAAACTCATAGTAGACTACTTGTTCCTCTTGCATGAGGACTCCACATAGCTCTTCTTTGCAAGCATCCATGCATACCACAAAATATTTGTCCATGTTTTTATCCTTAGAACTGGTGCATGTGTAAATAAGTGCTTTAACTACTTGAAGCTTGTAACACATTTGGCTATCGATTGAAATTTACTCCCCTTTCTTTGCAATGTTGTGATTGGGTGTCCAGTCTTACAGAAGTTCCTAATGAATTTCATGTAGTAGCTTGATAGACCCATAAATGATCTTAATTATGTTAAATTTTTTGGAGTAGGCCATTCTATGATTGCTTTAACCTTTTTAGGTTCAACGTCCACGCTCTCCTTCGAGAATATGTGCCCTAAGTATTGGATCCAAGACTGGAAGAATTCACATTTGTTGATTTTTTTCATAAAGCTTGTTCTCTCTCAATAATTGTAATACAAATGTTAGGTGTCTCTCATGCTCTTCCTTGTTCTTAGAATACAACGGGATGTCATCAATGAAGGATAACACAAACTTATCCAAATATGGACTCAAAACATTATTCATCAAGCACATGAAGGTAGTAAGAGCATTCGTGAGCCCAAATGGTACAACCATGAATTCATAGTTCCCATACCTAGTTCGAAAATCCATTTTATGAATATCTTCATGCCTAATGCATACCTGATAGTACTTAGATCTTAGATGAATTTTTTAGAAGATCGTTGCTCCCTTCAGTTGATCAAATAAGTCATCGAGTCGATGCATTGGATATCTATTCTTAATGGTGGCCTTATTGAGTTGTATATAGTCAACACACAACCTCAATATAACACCCTCTTCCCATATCTACCCAAGTAACCGACTAACCAGGGTAAACATGTGACAAGAGGCTACTAATATGAGATTCAACCTCCAGGATGACCTTAAGGAAGTGGAATCGATGGAAACACCAAAAACACACCTTACACTGCATCACTGACTCCCCAGGAGGTAACCCAACCTTCTAGGGCCCTGTTCCCTTAGGGGGGACTGATTTTTAGCCACTTTGACGTTGAGCCATTGGCTTGTAAGGTCATGGTAGTGGCTATAGACCCTATAGCTGCGGGCTAGCCTTGCCAAGGTAGCAGCTAAGGCCCAAACAAAAAAATTTCTGCCCATAGCTCCGAGATATGTGCCACATTTTCAGCCCTTGAGCCCAGGTCACTCCCCAAAAATTTATGTAACTTCTGACCCCAAACACATGGAAGCAATCACATCAATTAGAACTCATTTTACCCCACCCATCCATGACAATAATTTCGTCAAGCATGTCACAAACATAGCATCTACATGTATAAACAACATATTTAAACAAAGGGGTCTCTTCCTTATTTTAGAATGGCTAAGAAGCATTGCTCCCCTACATCATAAGCTATCGAACAAGCAATTTTACCATACATATATGGATAATAATTTACAGGAAAAGACATGAATAGAGCCATAAATCATCACTCATCGAATGCATTCTCATAACCAACAAATTAACAACAAAAATTCCATGAATACAGTAGCAATGAAGTCCATACATAAACTAGTATATTTTCATACCAAATACCAGATAAATGAGCTCTTCATTACTGAATGTAAAAACCAACCAGAGATGGGACTTCCACGTTCCACCCGACCATAGATTGGTTCAGCCAAGTCTCACTTCATCCAATCACCCCCATGACATATTCCAAGCATGAATGTGGGACTTAATCAAACACATCAATCACAATGAATCCAGGGCTTCCAGAGGCCAAACCACCTCAACCCTCAACCAGTGATTCCACCTCATGCTCGGACATCACAACCATCACAGATTGGCCCCTATCCAAGCTGCTCTAGGGCTCCAGATCATTTTTTCCAACCAGGGCTTCCAGGACTAGTAACTCAACCCCAACTGTTACAAGGCTTCCAGAGCGTTTTTCCGACCAGGGCTTCTAGAACTAGTAACTCAACCCACCTAGGGCTTCTAGAGATTTTGTCCAAACAAGGCTTCTAGGAACTAATAACTCAACCCAACAACTAAAGGAATCATGAGAACCAACAAGAAAATAATCAATGGAAATGAACCCATAGTACCATGGTTGTCCGGGAAAAGGAAAGGCTAGGAAATCCACATGCATACACCATTCATGTCAAAACTAATGAGGAAAACACATATGCAACTCAGTACCTACAATCAAAGCCCGTTGTAGATGTTGATCCCAATGTCCACCTGTGCCTTCCTGCTCTTCCTTTGCCTTCTTGCTCCAAATCACCAAGTATCCACACTCTCCAAGAGTGCTGCAAACCTAAACTCTAAGTATCTAGGAGTAAGAGAGAGAGAGAATAATGAGAGAGCTCCAAAAATTCACTAACAAAAGGTTACCAACTGATCCTCATAATCCATTTCATAGAATAGGCATCTATTTTCTTCATTTTCCATTATTTTCCTTCAATTTCCTCCTCACATGAAACTTGTGACCTTTTACCTCCCTTTTCTCCTAATTTCCATTATTTTCATAAATAAATGTGCCAAAAATACTTTTTGCCTCTTTAATGCCTTAACCATAGCCTTTGCTAATTTCCTTAGCCATAATAAACCAAATGAACACCCCCTAGGATGTTTTTCTCATTAAGCTTGGAATATGTGTCCTATCAACCCTGGTTATTATTTTAACTTTATTACATGATTTTTTCACTATGGATGTTACAAAACCCTCCCCCTTGGGGTACACCACCCTCGGTTTTCAATCACACATATACCTCAGCAACACCGCTAAAAATTAAACCATACTGCCCATGGAGCTTTATAGCATAGCTCGTTGCAGTATTTACAATTATCACCCTACTGAAAAGAAAACCAACATGACATCATAACAATATGACACCATACCACTTATTGGAGCGTTATAACATAGCTCATAAAGGTATTTACATCCATATAAATATGTACATACATCCATCCATCACATCAAAAAATATAACAAAACATCACCAAAACACATGATAATCAAAAACCAACATCACACCAAAACATATTTGCCTCAATGGGAAAACAAGGAAGGATACATAGCCCGCATTTGATCTTCCATATCCCATGTAGCTTCATAGGGACCAAAGTGCTTCCATTGCATTTTAACTTGCACTATTGTTCAATTCTGGAGCATGAGCGTCTTTTTCTACAAAATGCATTGTGGTTCCGGTTGGAACACTCCTTCTGCTTCCACCTACAATACATACCAGTCATTAACATGATCAACATCTTTAACATATTTCTTGAGCAACGATATATGAAAAATATCATGGAATTTCACTGTGGAAGGTAGTGCAAGTCAAGAGGCCCTGGTCCTATCCTCTCGATGATCTTAAAGGGTCCACAAAACCTTGGTTCCATATTGGCACATGATCCAACCCACAAGGATCTCTTCTTGGCTTGATATGCAAGTACACTTGATCCCCAACCTGAAACTCCTTGAACAACATGGTCCTATATGCGTAACTCTTCTGACTATCCTGTGCTGCTTTCAAGTTCTGATTGATCACCTGAATTTCCTATTCCATTTCTGCCAACATTTATGGTCCAATCAGTACCCTGTTAACCGGATCACTCCAACTGATAGGAGTGTTGCAACTCTACCCATACAGTGCCTCAAATGGACTCATTCTCAATGACTCCTGATATCTGTTGTTGTAGGAAAACTCTACCAGTGGAAGATACTCTTCCCACTTGCGCTACTAATGCATCACATACCTCCTCAACATATCCTCTAATATCCTGTTGACCCTCTCAGTCTGTCCATCTGTCTGCAGATGATAAGATGTGTTGAAGGCCAACTCAGTGCCCAAAACTACAAACAACTCCTTCCAAAACTTGGAAGGGAACTTTGCATCCATGTTGGACACAATCTTCTTCGGAACACCATGCAACCTGACTATGTCTCTAATGAACACCTGTGTTACCTCACTAGTTGAGTATGTAGTCTTCACCGGTATAAAATGTGCAACCTTTGTTAAAATCTCCACAACAACCATAATAGAATCATGTTGTATAGTTGTCCTAGGAAAACCTATGATGAAATCCATGGAAATGACCTCCCATTTCCACTCTTGAATCGCAATTGGATGTAGAAATATACCTGTATGCTAGTAATCTGCCTTAACCATTTGAAAATCCAAAAATTTGGCCACAAACTCTTCTACATCCCTCTTTATATTCGGCCAATAGTAGAATCTCTTCGTTGTAGTCAAAGTCTTCTGGTAGCTTGGGTGACCTGAATGGTTTCGTGCGAAACTCCCTCAAGATCACCTTCTTGAGCTCACTGTTTTATGGTACATACATCCTATCTCGGAATCTGACCAATCCATCTTATGTGAAACGATAATCCAAATCTTGTACACAAGTACTTGTACCTGTACCTGTGCAAACATTTATACTTGTAGCAACATTTGTACATGTACCTATACCAACACATGTACATGTACATGTACCTATACATGTACCTATACCAACGCCTATACATGTACATATACATGTACCTATACCAAAACCTATACCTATACTCTGCTCCAACCTGTGCATAATCTCCATGTACCTGTGATCCACATGACCTTCCTACAAGATCCAATCTTGTAAGTCTGTCCCATAGGAGCTCATCATTGCTAAGTGCTTTACCTCTACCTTCCTGCTAAAAGAATCTGTGAACTTGCTCTCATTTCCCTTAATGTATTTGATCTCAAATTCAAACTCAATAATCGCAACCAACCACATTACCTGCCTGGCATTCGAATTAGGCTAGTCAAACAAGTACCTCAACCCAATGTGATAAGTCATAAGTACAAACCTCTTGCCAATAAGATAGTGCCTCCACATATTCAATGTGTGAATGATCGCATATATCTCAAGATCATGTGTGGGTTAGTTCTACTCATGTTCATTTAGATTTCGTGACTCATAGCATACCACTTGTCCATCCTACATAAGGACTCCACAAAGCCCTTTCTTGCAAGCATATTTACACACTAAAAAATCCATATCTAGATCCAAAATATCTAAGACTAGAGCATGTGTCAACAATTTCTTGATTTTCTCAAAACTGGCATCGCACTCCTCTGTCCAGTCAAACTTCTTACCTTTTATCTGTAATGATGTAATTAGATAAGCGATCTGTGAGAAGTTCTTGACGAACCTCATGTAGTAAACTTCCATTCCCATGAATGATCTCACCTCATCTACGCTCGTAGGAGTTACCCACTCCATGATGGCCCTTATCTTTTCTGGATCTACCGCAATGCCCTCCTTGGAGACAACATGTCCGAAGTAGTGAACCTAATTCTGGAAGAAGATACATTTGTTGAGCTTAGCATACAACTGATGCTCTCTCAACAACCTCAATACTTCTGCCAAATGTTCAACATTCTCTTCCTCATTTTTAGAATACCCCAATATATCATCAATGAAAACAATCACAAACTTGTCCAAGTAAGGACGCAACACATTGTTCATCAAACACATAAACGTAGTTGGGGCATTAGTCAAACTGAATGGAACTACAAAAACTCATAATGCATTTACCTGGTCCTGAATGCGGTCATGTATATGTCCTAGTCCTTAATGCATACCTGATGATATCTCGATCTCATAACGATCTTAGAGAACATTGTTGCTCCCTTCAGCTGATTGAAAATATCATCAATCCTCGGTAGTGGGTACCTATTCTTGATGGTCACTTTGTTCAGCTGCCTATAGTCAATGCATAGTCTAAGAGTTTCATCCTTCTTCTTTACAAACAACTTCGGTGCACCCCATGGAGATACACTTGGTCTAATGTGCCCTTTTTCCAACACTTCCTTCAACTGCAATTTTGACTCCACCAACTCCGGTGTACTCATCCTGTAAGGGGATTTTGATGTCAGAGTTTCCCCTGGCACCAACTCAATAGAAAATTCTACTTCCCTGTTATACGGTGGCAACTCTGAAATATCTGATGGAAACACATCCTGAAATTGCTGCAACACTGAATACAAGTTCAGCACATATACATCCTCAACTTCTTTACCTTTGTCACTAGAGATATGAAATGTGAATAGCACGCATCCTTTCATATGACTACGTTGGGCCTACATGGTTTTCACCATCCTAAATGATGTGGCTTTCTTCTTTCCCTACAATACTCTTGGCTCCCCATTGTCATCCACACATTCAATAGCCTTCTCATAATTATCTACCTTGGTCCTATGAAGATATAACCAATCCATACCCAATAGCATATTGTATGATCCCAAAGGCAGTATTTCCAAGTGCACTATTGTGGGCATACCGTTTAGCTCAAATGTGGAAGCTATTACCAAATGGTGAACTCTTCTCTTCGTACCTGTGGCTAACTACACTAACCAATATTATGCATGCATTTCATTACTCAACCACACTTATTCACCAATTTAGGATTAATATAATTATATTTAGATCCAGGGTCAATCAAAATCGAAACAACTTGATCACAAAGCTTACCATCCATCTGAATGATAGAAGCCTGATGATATGCCTGCATTTTGTCCACAGCTGAATAGATCTGAGGAATGCTATGCCCAACATCTCCCACTGTTTGTGCCTCCTGCGCACTATAGATTTATGGCTTTCCACCCTGATGTTGTGGACAATCTCTCCTACGATGATCTTTGCACAAGTCCAACATTGTATGGGATTCCAACACTCATCCATATTCTGCTCTTCTAATTGAAATCCCTTTCCTCTACCATATGTATTGAACGTATTAGGTGGGGAAACATTCTCCTTGTTACTTGTGTCTTGAGACCTTGCTTGCTTATTGTCCCATTCTCCTTTGTTCTTATCATTGCCTCTCCAATTTGGTTTAGTTTATGATTTGTTTTTCAATTGTTCATAACAATGCTTGAGTTTCTAAATGGCCTCCTCCAAATATCTGGGCTCATCATAATCAATCCTATCTCCGAATGCAATCGAAAACCCACTAATAAATCTTTGAATCTTGGCCTTCTCCTCCTTGTGGTAAGGCACATACCTCAGTAACTCCAGGAACCTGCTAGTATACTCCTCATCTGTCATGGACCCCATATTCAACTCATAAAACTCCTTTGCCCTATCATCATAATATCTCTCTGATAGATACTTCCTTTGAAATAGCCTTTCAAACTCACTCCAAGTCAAATCCTCCTCATAAATATTTCTGACATTCTTCACGTATTCCCACCAAATGTCTTCTCTACCTCTAAGGTTGAATGTAGCTATCCTATTTATCATATTTTTCGAGTAATCATGAAACCTAAAAAGCATATTCATGAAAATAATCCATGCCTCTGCATCCTATGGTTCCTTCGTATCTCCATAAAATGTAGGTGGTTTTTCCTTTTTAAACTCTTCTGGAAAATAACCCCTTCCATTCCTCCTGTAACGATGATACCAATGATGATCACAATGCCTATCTGAACCAGAACTTGAATGATACCTGTGCTCATCACTCCTCCTATCTGGAGTGTCCAACAACCTTCCATATTTCATTGTATCATCTCTCTCTCACATGTGCCTACCAGGAGACCTACTACCATATGCCCCCTTAGATTTCTCCTCTTTCCCATAACTGATCTAGAGTGGCCCCTACTTCTGCAATTTTGACAAACTTTGAAGGATGGTTGCATTAACCTCTGCTTTCTTTTCCTGTGCCTGTACAAGTTTATCATTGTCTGCCTTGCAAATTCTTATTTCTTCCTTTAGAATTCTCAATGTATCTACCAAATCAGGTGATTGTCCCATACCATGTTGCTCATATGACTCATATGGATAATCTCTATAGTCTGCCATTCTACTGTTCATCTTTTAATTCTCCGTTCAATGTGCAATATGTTAGACAAACAAATTTATAATAAATCAATGTACCTTAATGTAATTTGGGGAGGATACATCCTGCAAGATCAACCAATCAACGTGATACATGCATAGATATAATCATATTAAACATATAAGCTCATAACACATGGTATACTAATGCATAATTACGAATCTAGTTTGGGTCCACTAATCCATGCATAAGCATACCAAATTCACACCAATGCAAGCTTGACCACACACAACCACTAGCATTATGAAATACAACATAAGCAACATGCAACCTAGCATGAAGGACCAATGCTTGTTCGGCACATAACATCACTCAAGAAAGTATAAACAAACACACACAACATGACCCATATGTGACCTAGCATACAAGAGATGCACATACAATATGTAACCATATGTAAACAAGTGTGCACGCAGAATACATAAACAAGAATAACACACAATCAGTCATACACACATGACCGCATGTTGACAACGACAACACAACCACAACCACCTCCATGGAAACACCACTACCACCATGCCCAACACAAAAAAGGTGCAAAAAACATTCAACATAGGTATGAAAACATATAAGAAAATAATATAAAATCATGACCAACACACCACCCATCAATTCTGAAAGTTGAACCATGTTCTGATACCACTCTATAACACCTTCTTCCCACATCTACCCAAGTACCCGTCCAACCAAGGTAAACATGCAACGAGAGCCTACTAATATGAGATTCAACCTCCTAGATGACCTTAAGGAAGTGGAACCAATGGAAACACCAAAAACACACCTTACACTACATCACTGACATCCTCAGGGCCCTGTTCCCTAGGGGGAACTGATTTTTAGCCACTTTGAGGCTGAGCCGTGGGATTTTAAGGGAAATTTAGTGACTATAGACCCTATAGCCATGAGCTATTATTTTCAAGGTAGTGGCTAAGGCCCAAACAGCGAATTTTCCATCTGTAACTCTGAGATTTGTGCCACATTTTCAGCCCCTGATACCATGTCACTGCCCATAACTTCGTGTAACTTCACAAGAGGTGAAATAACATTAAAAAAAACATATGGAAGAAATCACATTAACTGGAACTCATTCGACCCCACCCTCCATGACAGGAATTTCGTCAAACATGTCACAAACATGGCATCTATAAGTATAAACAACATGTATAAACAAAGGGGTCTCATCCTTATCTGAGAATGACTAAGAATCATTGCTCCCCTACATCATAATTTATCGTACAATCAATTTTACCATAGATACATGGGATAATGTAATGTTCCTAAATTAGCTTCAGCTAATAGGAACATTAATTTTGCCTTGTTTATTTTTGCATTTCATAATTGATGAATAAATTGTAAATGAGGAAATGTAAAACTCCTGAAAACCAAGAATAAATCAATTCCTATGTGAACAAAGACATATCTGGGCTATACAAATAAACTCCTATAGGTTTGAATGGGTTAAATCACAAGAATGGGTCATCTTTGACCAAGTCAAATAGCGCAGTCTAGATGCATTGAACCTCTTTGAGGGACAGCGCAGTTCTAGAAGTAGGTTGTAATGTGAAAAGGGTTAAGTGATTCAAGGTGGTTTAGGGTTTGGCAAGACTCCTATCTTATAAAAGGAAGAGGAGGGCAGCAAGGAAAGGGTTGTTTAAGATTATCATTTCACAAGGAATTGTCTGCTAGACATCCCTTGTTGGGTATTCTTGTTCAGGAATCCCACCTCCTTCCTTGAGCAGCTCTTAGAGGAGAATTGTGCTAAAATTTTCCACTATCAGGCTTGGGCCAAGCTTCACCTTACATTACAGTGCTGCTCATGTTGAGGTTTGAGTTGTCTTGTGAGCTGCAGCAAGTGGAAGACTATATCTGTTTAGATCTAGATGATAGCAGTGGCTCTTCTCAGTGAGTGTGTCTTTTAACCTCCTAGAAGAGTTCATTTGTTGAATATAATTCAGATCTACATATTGGCATCAAGCCAAATCATCTTCAGAAGCTACAGCACTATCTCTCTCCCTAAGACAACGTTATTTGCAGATCTACAGCTGCAGGGTGCTTTGCTTGCATTTTGGAGAGGAGATCTCCGGTGTTGGGATTCTTCCTTCACTGTGGTGATCCATAGATTGGCCAACCAATCTATGTTCTGTTTCAGATATGATCTGTTGTGTACTTGTATTATTTATAATTTCTGAATCATTCTACAGAACTGAAGTTTTAGATCTCAAATCTACTTCTGGTGCTTCATGTTTTGAGAAAATCCCCAAGGGGAATGTATAGATAAGCTTTTCCTGTACATGGATATGTATTAGATCTATATTTTTATGTATAGATCTTATCTAGATCTGAGGAATCAATAAACTTCTGCTTCATCCCTTAAAATAACGTTGTCATGGTTATGCAGTCTTTTAACATGGTTGTAGCACCTCTTTCTTGAGGATTTCTTCTGGATTATTTCATTCTTCTTCTGTAAAGTGTATGAGTTATGCCTATGATATTATTTGTTAATATTCAGACCTTATTTTAGTTATACCCTTCAGAAAATCATGCTCACATGCTTCAGCAAATTTCTGCATACTTCTAGTCATGGGAAATCAGGGTTTTCTAGCCTAGTTAGGAAAGGAGGAACTGTTTAACTTAGTAATAATTATTTGTTTTTTCTGAAATTATACATGGGAGTCCTGAATAACCCTAAATATCAGATACAACCACTTTCCCACCTTATTTTCATGCATATCTCTGAATACACTCGTTTTAGGGCCTAAATCCTCACTTTTCCCCACCTTTTGCCTTATAAAACGTTATATAAAGTTCCTGTTGTATATTTAATTGGATTTTAAGTGATTTTAAATATGTATATGACATATTTATGTAGCTCTACATTGGTAATAACTCATATTATTCCCAATCTGTAGTTGTTCCTGAAAAAGGGATATTACAGTGGTTTCAAAGCAAGATTTGGCTCAGCCTGTGGCTTCAAGCCAAAGTGTTGTACAGAAAGGAGCAAGGTCAGAATGATTAATAACATGGGTTTACTCTCATCAGCTTTCATATCTAAGAAGAACCTCTCCAAGGAGGTTGAACAAGAAGAAGAAAGGAGAAGCAGTGAAACTCCTAGAAAGTTTCAAGAGCAGAAAGATCTTCTTATCAGATCTACAAGATCTATACATGAGGAAAATTTTGAATCCTCATCTCATGGATATGTGCACTCAGCCATATCACCAAAGCTTCATCATTCTGTCAGTGATTTCTTCATGAAGAGGAAGAAAGGAGGTCTACCCAAAAAGGAGACTCTTGGAGAGTATTTGCAAGAGTATGAAGATCAATCCAAGGAGTTCAAAGATAACTTGAACTTCCAAGGGTTCTGCAAGATAAAGGAGAAAAAAATAACAAAGGGAGATCAACATGGTAAGGGTAGATTATATCTATCTACCTTTGATGGATCACCTAAATGTCCAGTGAGGGTTTGGGTGGAGGAGCTAGACAACTTTCTGCAACAACATCAAGTTTCAGATATTGAAGCCATCAAAGCAGCAGTGCTGCACTTTGAAGGTAAAGCATATGCTTGGTGTTTGTTTGAGTATTTTTCCTTGAAGAATGCAAATACACCTACTTATGCAAGATTTATTGCAAGATTGATAGAAAGGTTTGATGAAGCTCCATGTGTAACATCTTTTGTTGACACTAGCAAACCACATCAGACAAATCTTTTGCATGCGTTGGAAGGGTCTATGAATCCAACTCCATTTCTGAAAACCTTGGAAGAAGGTATAATTTTGTTTGATGCATTTCCAAAGGCAAGATCTCCATTGGATGAAGAATCCTCTTCTCACGAGGGAAGCATGAAGGTTTCTCCTTCAATAGATGACCAAGATCTAAGGTCTCTTATTGATGATGAGACAATTTCAGTTATTGAAGAGGAGGAGGAGAAGACAGGAGATAATAACACAGTCACAACAAAGGCACCTCAAGCACTTCATGGAGAGGATGATGGAGCACTTTCTCCAAGGGAAGAAACTCTTGCACTCTTGCAAGGGGATCCTCAAGGTCTCACACATAAAGCTCTTGGCATAACACATGAGAAGCATGTACCATCATTGTCAAATGATGAGATCTTGAAGATAGAAGGAGGAGAAGAGGAGGAAGGGCCTCACAAGATGGAGATCATATACCCTTCTTTGTTTCAAGGGTTGGAAGAACAAATAAGGCAAGAGGATCCATGCAGCAATGGTAGGGGCAAATCTGTCCACCTACATCCATATTCTTCTCTATGCCTTGATGCCTCTTTGCAAGGAGGCATTCCACCAGGAATACCTCCTGGTTGGAGGAAAACTAAAGTGTTCTCTCAACTATGGGAAGAAATTGCATACTTGGCTAAGAAAGGAGCCTTGGGAGAAGCAAGCACAGCGCAGAGGGCCTCTCATGAATTCAGAAAAGAGGTAAGCAATTTTCTGAATAGGACATTGTTATCCTCCATTCATATATTTGCACTGAGAGATGAAAGATCGGAAATCTATGATGGTATGGATTTGAGGACACATGGAAAAACCATATCTTTGGTAATGGGAAGGCTATGAAAAACCATTATCAATCCAGGAAAACCTCCATGCAAATGACAAATCACAACCAAGAAACCACATATGCATGTGCCATGCATGCCAAGCAAGGAAACCATACACGTGACTTGATACCTATGAAGAAATCCAGTTGTAGTTGTTGATCCTATTGTCCTCTTGTGTTTCCCTGGTTTTCCTTTTCCTTCTTGCTCCAAATCACAACTATGCCCACACTCCTACAAGAGTGATCCAAGAAAACTTAAGTGTCCAAGAGTATGAGAGAATGAGAGAATAGAAGAGGGATCCATAAGTGAACTAAAAAAGCTACAAATTGATCCTCGGAAACCTTTCTATCAATGAGGCCTCTATTTTATTCATTTTCCATTATTTTCCTTCATTTTCCTCCTCACATGCAACCTATGACCTTTCACCTTCCTTTTCTCCTATTTTCCATTATTTTCACAAATAAAATACTAATAATGCCTCTCTTCCAAAGCCTTTTCCAATGCCTTTGAAAAATTCCTTTAGCCATAATAAACCAAATGAACACCCCTCTAGGATGTTTTTCCCACCATTCAGTTTGGAATACGAGTCCCATGACCTTAGCATTATATTTTTTTACATGGATTTTTAACTAGGGTTGTTACACCTTGGTCATTTAGGTCGAGACCATATGACCATGATCGACGTGACCTTGTCCTTAATATTTTCACCTTTGTCCTTTGGGTTGTGACCATATGACCATGCTTGAAGAGACCTTGTCCTTAATATTTGTGCCTTGGTCCTTTGGACCTTGACCATACAACCATGCTCTACATGAGTTTGTCCTCAATATTTTCACCTTAGTTATTTGGGCCTTGCCTTTAAGTGACCATGCAACCATGCCATGTGACCATGTCTCTAGGGTTATATGGTTGACTCCATGATGATGCTAACATGATGTTATCTTCCATGTGGCGGCATGTGGAGGTCCCACATGTCACCAATTTTTGACTATTTGACCAATTGAAAATCTTCATCTATCCTTTCCACATGGAATATCCTAGAGGTGCCACGTCATTTTGATTATGTCATCATCATGTGTTAATCTCTATTAGTGCCACATCATCCTCACTTCCATGTCATCTCCTCTTTCCAATTAAATCCTTTCATGTCATCCTTTTTTCCACATCATAACTGACTCTACAAGAGGGACATGTCACCACCACATCATCTAATTAGTAGTTTCCATGTGTTACAAGGTAGGCTCATTAGGAAGGTTAAAGTTTGGGCACCTTCACACATCTTCTCTCATTTAATTCTTTATTTGACCATCAGATCCATTCGATCTAAGAAGAGATGCTTGAATTTTAATTGCATTAAATTTCATACAAGTTTGATATCTTTCCACCATAGATATGATATTTTAACTGTATATCCACCTAGAAGATGTGCACTATTTAACAAATTTGATGTTTGTGGGTTTAGCTCCATATTTTGGCCCTTTACTAATGTCAATCTTCAAATTCCCATAACTTATCATTTAGGAGGAGTTTTTTCAGAGTGTGATATTTTCTTGGAAAGGTCTCGACAAGGAATATCCAATAACTCTATCCATAAACTCATTAGGACATCATAACCTTGTGAAAAAACTGAATAAAATTCACAACTAATTTGACTTCACCTGATGAGAGTAGGCAAGAAATCTAGTTGCCATACTGCTTCCTTTGATCCATGAATGACACTATTGCTTCCTTAGGAATCTCCTTTGACATCAATTGCACTTGTTTTCATCAATGAAAACACTATGTGCAACAATATCCCCATTTATCATCATATGTCAACACCACCAAACATTGATAGTCATTGATAACAATGGGCCAAAAATCTCCTTGACATGTTGTTAGGGACTTCTCTTTGGATTTGTTGCTTCTCTTTTTTTTCTTTCTTCTTTCAAGTATGCATTATCTCTCCCTTTGACCTATTGATTGACCTTGTTAGTTCTTTGTCTTCCTTCTTCAATGCTTGAATTATTTTCCCCTTTAAAATCAATGGCAAAGGGACATGGTTTCCAACCAAGTTGTCATGATTGTATGTGAACATGATCCTCATATAAGTGGAGTCTCCCCATGAGATTATGATGTAAGTTCCTGCTAATGCTTCTCCAATTGTTCCTAGGCTTTCCTTTGGACTTGATAAAGTCTTGTTTTGATACCATGATGTCAATGTTTCTCCACCAATTCCTAGACCTTCCTATGGATCTGATAGAGTCTCTCCCTAAGACCATGTTTGATTCATAGATAATTTCATGTAATGTCTACATTATCTAATTTCCCCTAAATTATCCTATGGACTTGATGGAGTTTCCCATGAAACCATGCTTCATGTGGACCTCATCAATAAAATTTTAGTATGCTTTTGTATGTTAACATACATCTCCATTTGTCTATACATTTATTTACATTTGAGATATCATCATCAAGTCATACTTTCTACTGTAAATATAATATGCCCCTGTCATTGTTCATGTGTTTCCCTCATAATAATAACTGTAGAAATTTATGAATCTTCATTCTTATGCAGAAATTATTTCAGTTAAATCGGTTAAGCTTCTCCTACTTATACAAGTTATCAATTGAATAAATTCAAGTTAACATCAAAGAAAAACACATAACATATCTCTACCAATTCAGATCTAGAATAAGCACATGCACACATAGACAAAGTGACACAGTTATTTCTGGACAAACTGTCCCCAGAAAAAACCCAATGTGGGAAAACCAATCTTTGGTTGTTGGAAGGCTCTATTATTAAGAATATTTCTGAATACACAACTCTGGGTTCCAGATCTGGAAAACCTTATAGAGAAAACTCTAGATCTGCAGCACCTAGCTGATCTAAGACCAACAATACTAATTGATCCACACCCTCAAACGAGGTTTACATAACTCAACCAGATCTAGGCCTAGAAACCCCATATATGCTCGTGAAAGACACTGTGTTAGCCTCTGAAGGCCTCCAAATGCTCAGCACTATCACTGGAAGGGACTGCGTTACCCCAGACTGGGTGACGCAGTCACTACACTGCCCCTAAGGGTCTCTGCGTAACCCCTGAAGGGTTTCCTGAAAATCACGTTGTCCTTGCTACTGCTGCTGCCATCTGTTGTTGCTGCTACTGTCGTCTATTGCTGTCGCTACTGTCGTCTGCTACTGCTGTTGTTTTCGTTTGCTACTATTGCCATCTGCTACTGTTGTTGCTGCCATCTGCTCCTACTACTGTCTGTTGTTGCCTTCCTCTACACTGTCTTTCCTGATCTCTTCTCTGCTTCTTGTGTATTCTAAACCCCGGGATCATATCATCCCCTTGGTCTAAATTCCCCTCTCTGCAACTGAAACACTTGAGAATTCTTAGCAACCCCACCCTAGAATCTCAGCATAACTTCAGTGCTCTGCCTCTGTGTTTCTTACAAATGACCCCAAGCCTTTCCTTTATACTTTTCTCGTTGACAAATCAACGGCCATGATCAGATCTTGAATCAATGGCTAAGATTAAAAGAAAGCTTGATCAGTGTGACTTAAGACAATTTCATCACATGTTTAATTAAATTCACTTTTATTTTATTTTCCTAAGTTTTAACTTAGGAAATACATTAAAATAATTAATTAATTTAATATCTCCTAAACCAGATGAAATTTCCCAAATCCATTTCTGGGTCTTGTAGATCCAGTGTACTCTAGTCCCTCCACAAAATTAGGGACCTAGAGCACAACTGGTGCTACCCCAAATACACAAAATCTCAACACTCCCTCTTAGCATCAAGGGTGTGCTCTAACAATACATCACACTTATGCATTACATGATTTTGGGCACTAGCTCTCTGCTGTTGAAGCTTGGCCTCCTGCCACTCAACTCTGCACTGCTGTTGCCATTCTGTACTGCTTCCCATGACTCTGCCACCGCCACTGCAATCACTGTAATACAGCTCCCTCTCAATATGTTGCATTTGTGTTGCTCATAAGACTACCACTACTGATCTGCTGCACCGCAACTTCAGTTGTTGAGAGAAACAACTGAATATACTGCCCAATCTTTGACATACAAGTTATATGGGTTGCATCCTCATCACTGAAGCTCCATAGGCTACAGATCTGTGTTGGCATCTAAAGAACGATGCACAGTTATAGCTCTGCCTGCGTAATTAGACTCCTTCTGCACTACTAAAGTCACATCATCTCCTTGTGCTGAAATCTATCACATTGCTGCTTCACTGCGATGTCCCTCTGAAGCTCTTTGCGTTGTTGCAGCTCTGCACTGTGTAAGCAGTGCTGCACTGCGCTACTGAAGTCACATCAGCCTCTACGCTGCTACTGCTTCTACGCTATTGCTGCTATGCTCTGCGTTTCTCCTCCCAGCCTTCAGATCTGCCTCTGCCTACTTCATTTGTGATCTATGCACCCACTACTCCACTTGTCCCGCTACTGTCTTAAGGCTACCGTAGCTCGCATGTGATCCAAGAGATGAGTTTCTCAACGATCCTGCCTTACTTCCATGTAGCTCTTCTACATGTCCATGTCACCCCACCTCCGTGTTTCATGAGCACTCATGGCCACATCATCTCCAGACCCATCATCTGCCACCGTTGCTTTTGAAGAAGATGCTTCCTTGTCCTTCTTCCTTTCTGGACAATGGCTGGAAAAATGTCCCATTTTGCCACACTGGAAACACTTTATCTTAGAAAGATCCTTCTTCTTCTTCGGCTGCTTCTTTGATGCCAAGGTTGCATCTTCCTCCTCTTCCTTATTAACCTTGCTCAACGCAGGGTTGTGTTTCTTCTTGGTGAACCTTCGTAGTTCTTCTTGCCACAGGATCGACCATAATTTGTCCCAATCTAGGAGGTCCGCTCTGCCCAAGATACTTTGGACAAAGGTTTCCCACTGTTGATGACGCGTGAGGGCAATCCACGACTATCACTACGTTATCCAGGGTTTCACCCATTGCGGTCGGCCAAATCTGATTATTTGCAATCGAAGAGGTAACGATGTCTTCTCCCTTGGTCATCATGAATGACCTCATTTAGGCCTCCAACATCTTTCTTTGGACTAATTTTCCCTCATATAGGAAAGTCAATGCCTTCCACATCTCATTAGCTGTCTTCTTCTCAGCTATGTGTGGTACAATATGGTCCTTGATATTGTCCATTATCAGCTGCTTGGCATGCCCATCAGCTTCTCTATGCTTCCGTAGAAGATCCACATCTGTTGGTGTGGCAAGGGTTTGCTCTGCATGGTCTCTTGGACCATATGCCTCAAGGACAATCGGGATCCTAGCTTTCCACACCAAAAAGTTTGAGAGGCCCTCTAGCCTATCCTGATCACACAGTCCATGAGGAGCCATCTGCTCAGAATGTGTCGAAGCTCCTCTTCTCTATGCTAGAGATCTTGGATCTAGAGTCCTTTTCGAACTGGGAACCCTCTGCTCCCTCTGACACTTGATTTCCCTCCTTGGAAATCTACCAAATCAACTATGATTCAGCTTCTTCTTTGATCCTCTGACCAAACTGCAAGTTTCCTTTGGCAAGAAACTCTCTAAGAAGTTGATCTCTTCCAAAACTTTGTCACTTGTGCTAAGGTTAAAAATCTGAAAACTTCAGAATTTTAACCCCACCAGCTCTTCTGAATTTCTGCAACTTTTCTGTAGATTTTTTCTCAATCTAACATATTCAGATCTGAATCACACTGGCCAGCTTCAGACCTAACCAGCGTTGTTTCTGAGCTGCCTCTGCGTATTAATTGTGTGGGCTTGCTAAGACACAGCGTTGGATAGTGTCACCCTTCCCTCTGCATAAATATCCTCCTGAAAACTACGATGTCCCTTCAGATCTGCTTCTTTGTTGCTTTTCCAACTGCTTTCTGTAGCTAGAGCATTCAAATTCGTCAGCTGGTGACCCTTCTAGATCTGCAATTGCTCAGATCCCATGTAGAAATTTCTAAATCTTAATTCTTATGCAGAAATTATTTCTGTTAAACCGATTAAGCTTCTCCTACTTATACAAGTTATCAATTGAATAAATTCGAGTTAACATCAAAGAAAAACACATAACATATCTCTACCAATTCAAATCTAGAATAAGCACATGCACACATAGACAAAGTGACACAGTTATTTCTAGAAAAATTATCCCCGGAAAAACCCAATGTGGGAAAACTGGTCTTTAGCTGCTAGAGGGATCTATTATTAAGAATATTTCTGAATACACAACTCTGAGTTCCAGATTTGGAAAACCCTACAGAGAAAACTCTAGATCTGGAGCACCTGGTTGATCTAAGACCAACAATACTAACTGATCCACAACGGTATTTACAGAACTCAGCCAGATCTAGGCCTAGAAACCCCAGATCTGCCCCTAAAAGACACTACATCAACCTTTGAAGGCCTCCAAATGCTCAGCGTTGTCACTGGAAGAGACTGCGCTACCCTAGATTGGGTGACATAGTCACTACGCTGCCCCTAAGGTCTCTGTGTAACCCCTGAAGGGTTACCTGAAAATCACGTTGTCCTTGTTGTTGTTGCTGCTGCCGTCTGTTGTTGTTGTTGCCTTCCTCTGCACTGTATTTCCTGATCTCTTCTCTGCTTCTTTTGTATTCTAGACCCCGAGATCAGATCATCCCCTTGGTCTAAATTCCCCCTCTGCAACTGAAGCACTTGAGAATTATTAGCAACCCCGCCCTAGAACCTCAGCTTAGCTTCAGTGCTCTGCCTCTGTGTGTCTTACAAATGACCCCAAGCCTTTCCTTTATACTTTTCTCGTTGACAAATCAACGGCCAAAATTAAATCTTTAATCAATGGCTAAGATTAAAAGAAAGATTGATCTGTGTGACTTAAGACAATTTCATCACATGTTTAATTAAATTCACTTTAATTATTTTATTTTCCTAAGTTTTAACTTAGGAAGTACATTAAAATAATTAATTAATTTAATATCTCCTAAACCAGATGAAATTTCCCAAATCCATTTCTGGGTCTTGTAGATCCAGTGTATTGTATTCCCTCCACAAAATTTGGGACCTAGATCACAACTGATGCTACCCGCAATACATAAAATCTCAACAATAACTTCTTCCTAAAATTGATCGTTCTTTCTACATAATCTTGCTTCTTCAAGTTTTGAGTCAACGAGTTATTGAAGAAGCTTTCACCAAGAGATTATATTTGAGGGGTCAGATCTAACCTTGGTTTTTCCTATTTCCTTATCCATCCTATATATTTAATTCTTGGATTAATAGGGATTACCTCTCATTTATTCCATACCAAGTTGAGTCTACAATCACGTGCTACGTGTCCTTCATTGTGACATTTGTAACATACAAAATTGGGCTTCAAAATTGATGGAAATGACCCATATTATCTATTTTTAATCAAATCCATATGTCTAAGCTTGAGAACTTGATCATATCCTCTATACATGACCATATCATGAGTTCTACAATCTTGTATCTCGTGGCCAAATTTTGTGCATGAAAAATAATAACCAAATAACTTATTCTAATATCTGGAGGTATAGGGAGATCTTGATCTTCTGAAGTTTTTCTTTGGAAGAGTCTCATCCTTTTGTTGATTTGTAACTCTTGCTTCATTGCTCCTTGTGGATCCTTTGTGAAAACTTACTAGCACGAGGGGGTTTTATTCCTTCATTATGGTTCCTTCCCTTTTGTGAATTATATGTACCCTACAAATTACTCGCATAATTATGAATATCATTATAGATTTTGAAATGAATATGCCTTAGATGATTCATTACTTTATTAGGATTTTCAGTTGAGTTTTGATTGTATGTGATGAACATATGATTGAGCTTCTTGGGATGATCTTCATTTGATGTACTTGGAAAGGATTTATTCTTGGATATTTCACAACTTTCTTGATAACCAATACCTGTTTTTATCAAAGGGGATATTTTCATACTGAGAATATGATCCAGAGAGTAAGTCCATTAACAAAGCTTTAGATTGTGTTTGAGTTGTTCCAATTCTTCTTTCAAGAACATAACTTTGTCTTCTATCCTTTCACAAAGTTTTTCTTTCTCATTCAATTGTTGAGACAAAAAATCCTTTACCTTTTTAGCTTCCTCTAGTTAAACTTTAAGAGAAAGAACAATCTCTTAATTTAGCTTTTGTATTACAGTTGCTACGTTAGTTGACCTTCCCTCTTTATAAAGGTTTTTATTTCATACAATGCACTTCTAAGTTCTCCTTCATGATATATTTATGTTTCAGGTTCTTTTGTTTCAGTGAAAAATAGTATTTCACCTCTTACGTCTTCGGTCACACTTTCATTGCTTTTGTAGTTGCTTTATTTTCTTCTTTTGAGAGGGATTTCTTCTTGTTGTTAGATTGCTTCTTCTTTTGATGCTTAGACTTGAATATTATTTCATCATCACTATCATTCATATTTTCATAAGGACATTTAGAATCATAATGTCCTATTCTTCCACTTTCGAAACACTTGAAAGGGAGTTTACCTTTTAACTTCATGGTTCTTCTTTTTAGCTTCTAGACAAATTTGGATTTTTCTTTGTCATAATTGGAGTCTAATTGTTTTTCATGCTTCTTTCCCTTATTTGGTTGCTTAGAATGTTTCTTCCTTAATTTCCAATTTTTCCTCCTTTATCCTTATAGCTCACAAGCTACGAGTGTTCCATGAAGTACATATATAGTCATTTTATCCATGTTATAAAGGTTTTAACCCTATACAAAAATTACCTACAAATTAATTCTTAAAAACAAAAAATATACAATGGCGAGAACAAAAAAAATACAAAAATATTTTTTTCTTGGAACCCAAAACCGGAAAACCTAGATTGATTTTTCATCATTATATTCCTTTCAATGTTACAATACATTATTTACATGATAATTATTTTATAAACCCCCAATCCATCAACCCTTTATTAGAACATAACCATAATTCTCTTGACCGGATCTACAAAATGCCATGGGAAAAACCATCATACCAAAAATAAAATTGTTCAAAACAATGCATAAAAACATGGGTAGGTCCGCCAACCATCCTTGGGCCTGACTGCCCTCATTAGGTCCACACACACACACACACAGATATATATATATATATATATATAATTCTTGGGAAAAAATCGGCAACTTTCTATTAATAAATTAACGAGAGTTACACTTAGTACATGCAATGAAGCATTCAAGACGCCCACTGGGCCCATGTACTCATGTACACTATGTAGCGAGGCTACCAAAGAATTTACAAATTTCCAGCTAGGCTGCGCTTTTCACGCTTGCCTTTTCTCTTTTAAACGATCTTCCAATTCCCTAAATGCAGGGAGGATGGAACCAAGGCCAGCTCATTGTTCCCTATTGTGTTTTCTTTTTTGGAGTCTGAACTTTCAGACAGAGGCGCTCTCTTGTTTGCACCCGAACTTACATCAGAGCATGCTTCATGTGGCGTTGGGTCCATCGACGGGTCAACCGTCTGATGGGTCGCGTTAGTCTCCATTGGTTC
Organism: Pinus albicaulis; assembly: GCA_034641835.2. Classification (NCBI taxonomy): domain Eukaryota; kingdom Viridiplantae; phylum Streptophyta; class Pinopsida; order Pinales; family Pinaceae; genus Pinus; species Pinus albicaulis. The sequence goes on along the minus strand of CM076575.1, from coordinate 1,422,646,886 downwards.
TTGTGAATCTTGTTATTGTGTCCCTTTGTCCTCTGATGGTTGTTTTATCTCATTTTGGGTTGGGATGTCCCCTTCGTCTTCTAACCCTTGCTTTGGTCCTCCTTAAGGGAATTTCCATCCCTTGGATGCTTTCCCTGTTTTCTTCTTCTTTCTAGTTTCTGTTTTTGCATCCAGACATGTGTTTGTAGGTGCCCAGTTTTCCTGCATATCCTGCATCTAAACATTGTGTTTTCATAGTCCAGGTGTTGCAGGCATTTTTTTTTGTTGTGGATCAGGTATATGCTTTCTGAAAACCCCTTTCTAAGGTCTACTTCCACACAAATTTGTGCGAAAGTGGAAATTATCTCCTCCAGTCGTTGTATGTATGTTTTGATGTATCTCCTAAGGTTGTTTCCAATTCCCTCTAATACTCCTTCATTCCAAAAGTGGAGCGGAAGGTTATACAGCCTGACCCATACTGACATCTGAGTGATCTCCATCATGTTTGCATCAAAATCAAGGAACCAAGGAGTGATGAATAGTCCAGTAGAACCCCAAAACCACGCTCCTGCCCTAAGAATGAAATATTTGGCTTCCTGAGATGGGAACTTCACAATAAAATATCCTTTGGAGCAGAGATGTATGTCGCAGTCCATGGTCTAGTTTGTAAAAATCCAATGGAACAGCTCCATTGGTTTTGACAAGTAGCAGTTGAATCTACATATTATTGCCTGCATTTCAAAAGTGGAACAATGTTCATCGATCTCAGGTGCCTTAATTTTCAGTTCTGGTACGCAGTTCAGCTGCTCCACTATGTAAGGTTTGGGAGAGTTTTCAGCCTATTATGTTGGTGTTGTTGCTTTGTTTTTCCCTTATACAATATTTTTGTATGATGGACCGTTTGGGGTTCCTGTTTTGAAGGTGTTGGCTCCCCTCATTTGTCCGGGTGTTCTAATCTATTTAGATCTAGCTGAAGTGCTTACTCTTGTAACTCCTCCTTTAAGTATTAAATTCAAGACTATGGATGAATTCCTTTGGATCTGATAGTCTTTTAATATGTTCCCTTCCTGTATTGGTTTCCCCGAAAAGATCAGACTTTGTCTTATAGTAGGAATACCTGTAGAAGTTTTGATCTTCTGCTTCAGATTTGTAACCTAATCCAAATCCTGTACCCAACAAATTTTGGATTTTCCATCTAGGGTTTTGATAAAAATCTGGTAACTACTCCCTGCAATATTTCCTTTGTCTCTTACCTCTGCGGAGGGGTTTTTTGTACTTAGCCCCCGGGAACAGGCCCCTCCTTCTTCATATTCACGGGTTCCAGAGGCTTTGGATTCCTCACATAAAGGAGGCTCATATATAAGGACGCCCCCCTCCCTTCATGCATACAAAGCGCCTTTGGTAAATATCCAAAGGGCGTAGAAACTTCAAATAGAGGAGGCGCTATAGTGAATTTGTCCCAGCACACCCCCCTCAATCTGTGCCTTGTAAGGAAATTATGAGCTTGAAACCCTTTTTCTTCCCATCTAGAGATCTGAGGGGTCCAAACATCCTGCATCCGATTATAAATACAAAAAACAAAGCAGCAATCGAAAAATACAGGGTCTGGGAGTAGGGTTAACCATACTGGGTATGCCCTTTGTTTCCAGATAGACCCTCTCTGCTTGTGAAGATCATCACACCCGCTCGCACCTTCCCTTGAAAGCCATCTGCTCCGAGGGGCCACGATGGTTCTAACACTTTTGACAGGGGCTTCCACCTCCAATCTGCCGCAGCAATCCGTCGCTATCTTCTTTGGCAGGCCAATCTCTGCAGCCACCCCTGAACCACGGGGTCCTTCCAACCTTGCCCTGCTCCAGCCATCGAGAGGAAGCGCCCATTCTTGCCGAGCGTCTACTTTGCTGGGATTCCAGCTTATCCGTTGAGGGCTCCCGAGACCAGATCCGTTACCTGCATCCAAGCCCACGTAAGAGATGAAGACGCAACCTTGAGGAGTCATCATCGTCCATGTCTGATGCCTTGATATGTAAACCCTCGCACTACTGCACTCCATCTTCCCTTATTCAAGACCTTATATATATATATATATATATATATATATATATATATATATATATATATATATATATATATATATTTTTTTTTTTTAAAATGTTGAGCGTTGCCGGTCGCCTATGAGCCCTGCGTGGGAAGGGTTTCCACACCCTCTACAACCTTCTTGCTGCACCCAACGGAATGTAATAACACCTGGCTCTAGACTTGCAAAGAATATAACACATACCTAACACTTTCACATTTGTTGTTTTCTTTTCACACTGGGGCCACGGGAGTACACAGTCATCGATCTAGGCCCACACCGCCCATTGTTTCTCTACAATAACAAAAATTATAGTGATGATAGACTTTCTCAAACATATATAACATTCTTCAAACTGTCCACCTTTACCAACAACACCTTTTTGTCTTCAACCATATCCCTCACAAAGTGATACTAAACATCAATATGCTTTGTCTTTGAATAATAAGTAGGGTTATTTGCCAAGAAAATTCCACTTTGGCTATAAAAATTTATTCCTATATCTAGATGTACCAACCACATACCTGACCACAATATCTTCAACCAAATTGATTTCTTGCTTGCATGAGTGGCTTCCATGTATTCAACCTCTATAGTTGAAAGTTCCATTATAGACTATATATTTCTCATCCAACTGACTACTCGTCCAAATAGGTTAAACAGATACCCACTCTTCTCTGATCCAAATATCCAGCCATGTATGCATCAAAAAATCCATGCCATGTCCACCATTCTAGCCAATTTTGGTCTTTCATGGTAGCACAAACCATAATCACTAATTCCATGTAGATACTTGAAAACTCACTTTATTGTTGTCTAATGCTCCTTCCCTGGTTTTGACATAAACCTACTCAATAATCCCACTGCTGGTGCAATGTATGGTCTTGTGAAAACCATTTCATACATCAAACTACCAACTGCACTTGCATATGGAAGAAGAGGCATGTCCTCTTCCTCTTTCTATGCCTTGGGACACTACTCTACAGATAACTTTACACCTATAGGAATAGGAACCTTCACTGATTTTCTATCATGCATATTAAACCTCTGTAATATTGTCTCAACATAATTCCTCTGGTTTGACCAGAGCTTCCTCTTTTCTTGATCTCGTTTAATTTCCATTCCCAAAATAAATTTTACAGCACCAAGATCCTTCATGGAAAATTTAGAGGACAATTGGGTCTTCACATCCCAGATATTTTCTCTCTCATTTCTGATCAGCAACATATCATCCACATACAAAACCAAATAAATAACACGACCACTAAGTAATTTGTAACACACACAATGATCTACTTTTCTCCTTGTGAAGCCAAGCAACTATATATATGTATCAAATATTTGATACCACATCCTTGGTGATTGATTTAACCCATACAAAGACTTCTTTAATGTAACCGCCTCCTCCCACATTTACCCACTTTCACCGGCTTGCTCGGGGTAAACATGAGTTGATGGTTACTATGATAATACTCAACCTCATATATGACCTTAAGGAAATGGATTTGACAACCTAAGACATTACTAACTTCCCTCAAGTGCCACAAGACCTCGAGGAGCAACCCAAGCCCTCCAAGTGTCTAACCCCTGAGATAAATCTCTTTTTCCCTGAATTAGAACCCCAATCGCTCCATTTCCAAGGCCTCCAAGTGACTATGAGTCTTTAGTCACTCCCACGAGTCAAATTCCTAGTGACTATGGACTTTTTTTCTCAATTCTATGCCAGAAAATCTGAATTTTGAGCCACCTTTTTAAGGTCAGGACTCAAGCCTCTACCTAGAACTCAGTGAAACTTCCAAAGATGGTAAATGACATAGAGACAATGCTTGTAAACTAAAAATTGAAACCAGGCCTTGGCCTAACCTTCCCCAAATGGGACTAACATTCCATCAAACACTTGGTAAATATGCAGCCTACAGATCAAGAATTCAAGTATGAACCTAAGGGATTGAAAACTTATCTGAGGTTTAATAAGAAGGGTCGCTACTTTCTTACATTAGTTGTTATAACACCAATTATGTCTTGCATTCATTGTTCATTCAGTTGCAATTAAAAACATGAAAAGACCCATGATTGATAACTGTCATATAAACATGCTTATAACTGACATATAACCAAATAAATAACAATGAGATAACATCCACTAAAGCCACATGTAGAGTCCCATAATTGTTTTGTTTTGACACCCTTTTGCATCCATGTTTTCCTTCTGTTATCATCACTATCAACCTAATAATGGCAGCAAACATATGATTTTGACAAGGTAAAACACTTATGTGTCCAACTTTTCATATTTGCTAATATGCCCTATTATTTTGTTAAATATTACATTCAGCTACATAATTAACACAATTTTGTAGCTATTTCACAGATCTACAGCTACCTCCATTTGATAATAGGGTTTCAGTGCGCCAGCTCAACAAAGGAGTATATCAGTAGTTATAGGATGATTCCTTCATGGATCTCCTCGTGATTATCTGAGCCAATTCATCAAGGAAATCACACAATAACGTGGTCAATGGTGGCAGTCAACACGTAGCGGTGCTCAGAAACAGAGTCCAAGAATGTCACGATTTGTCGATTTGCTTTCCTAATAGCAAATTGACGGGATAGAAATAGTTTTTTAGTTTTTAATTTGAATAAGGATTCTAAAAGAGACTTGTAGGCATAGAGCTCGCACATTGTTTAAATGCACTCTATAAAACTATGGAATCTATGTGTATTTGGGGTGCACCATCTTTATATTTTTCTAAGTATTTTATTTAGACTTTTATCTTAATTCGAAGATCCTTTTCATGCATTGATGTGTTTTTAGTTTTAAGGAAACCTACTGCGTTGTGAAGGGCCCCTACAGGTAGATCAGGTCATTTATTTTCAGTCTTTAGAATTCATTTTAATCACATTGTCATTTCATAGTTAGAATCTAGTTAATGTTATGTTTTGTATTCCATTTCCAAGGTCAATTTTAATAGTTCAAAACTCTGTCTTTACTTGTTTTGTAGATTCATTCTTTAAATTCATTCTTTCCATATAGCTCAATTCACTTCTTTTATTTCGTTTACATTCCAGGTTAAATTGCAGTAGATAAAAGCTTAGTTCTTCACAGCAATTTTATTTAATCTCAATTAGTTTTCAAATCTCATGTTTTCATAAAACTAGGACTTGTACAATATTTCATGCTTTCCTAATTAATTTAAATTTATTTCTTTGTTTCGCTGCACCATAAAATCTCAAAACAATTTGATAAAAAAAGAAGATGTAGAAGTTAATCTAACATATCTTTCTAAAGAAGTTATTTCACAAACCATTTTGACGACTCAATTCAATTGAAACTAACTATAGGAATAACATTTAATGTAGATAATAAATTTCTCTAACAATAACTTTAATTCAAACTCATTGATCCATAGGAATTCAACACTAATCCAAAAATTCAAAAAAATCAAAATCCAATCATCACTCTAACAACAGAGACTTCTAGCACATATAGTGCACTTGCACTTCATAATTTTACCAACTCCGGTCCATAATTTATGCTTGCAATTTAAGAACATTAAATTGACTAAACACCACATAATAATAAGTACATTTCCTTATCAAAAGCAAGAGAAACTTAGCTCTTATTAGACATAGGCAAAATTCAACCGAGTCTAAGGCTTCCACATACCACACGACCATATATTGGCTAAACCAAATATTTCTTTCAACCAATCACCCTTGTGCCATATTCCGAGCATGAAAGTGGGATCTCATGGGATAAAAAAATCCAAACAAAACCAAGGGAATCCAGAGGTTAAACTACCTCCACCCTCACCATACCATGATATTACCTAAATCGGTGTCGAGATCACAAAACTGAATCGAGCTTGGATGCCTCAAAAATTCTTCTCCAATACCTTGAGGAATTTTCTCATCTCCACCCTCAGGATTTACCGTGTATCTTGTCATTACCAGTAAAGGGATTGCAAGGCCTTTGGGAATTTTACTGAGACCACCTCACTCGGATCCAAAATATTTTGGTAATCCAAAGCTCAAACCGATAAAAGTCCCATCACTCCTTGGCTATCCGGAAATGGAAAGGCTAGGCTAAAATCCATTGTCCAACCCTGCAAAACCCATGCCAATGACAAAAAAACAACCCAATACCAACATGCACATACCATGCATGTTAACATCGGCTAGGAAATCATACATGCAACCTGTTACCTACAGGTATTCCCATTGAAGTTGCTTTATCCAACTTTTCGTTGATTGATCCTTGCTTCGCTTTCCTTGTGTGTCATTCCTTTGCTTGCTTGATTTCTTTCTCCTCTTGGTGCTCTTCTGCTCTCTAATATTAATTCCAAAACTGAACTCACAAAAACAAACCAACTTATGCTCTGAGGTATTTTATTGACAATGCCTCTAATTTATTCAATTCTCCATTATTTTCCTATGTTTTTCTCCTCACATGCAACCTATAACCTTTGACCTTCATTTTCTCCTAATTTCATTTATTTTCATAAATAAATGCCTAAAATATTATTTTTCCTTTCCAAAGCCTTATCCATTGCCTTTTCTAATTTCCCCTTAGCCATAAAACACAATAAGTGATGCCCACTAGGATATTTTTCCCAACATTCAGCTTGGAATAAGTGTCCCTTAATTGTGGTCTTATTTGCCTTAATTAACTTTTATTGCATGAAATTTTAACCTGAAGCTATTACAGACCCCTTCCCCTTGGGAGAACATCATCCTCAGTGTTTTGTGACACCTACAACTAGAAAAAACGTTGAAAGCCAAAAAAATACTACCTCTAGAGCTTTATAACTTAGCTCATTGCAACATTCACAATAACATCCTGCTCAAAACCAAAACCATCATGACAAACATGAAAACATGAAAACCATACCACTTATTAGAGCTTTATAACACAACTCATTGTGATATTTACAATAGAAACCATACAAAAATATGTACAAATATCAAAACTCATTTTCCTCTACTGTCAAATAATGAAGGATACATAGCCTGCATCTAATCAACCATCTCCCATGTAGCTTCATCGGGCCCAAAGTGATTCCACTGCACTTTAACATGCTCTATTTCTCTATTCTAGAGTAGAAGATGTTTCCGCTGTAATATGCATTGAGGTTCCAACTGGAATTCTCCTTCTTGCTCCACCTACAATACAGGCCAATAAATAACATGATCAACATCCTTTAAATATCTTTTAAGCAATGAAACGTTAAAAAAATCATGCACTTTCATTGTTGGAGGTAGTGCAAGTCTGTAGGCCATTGGTCCAATCCTCTCAAGGAACTCAAAAGGCCCATAATACTGTGGTGCCAACTTGGCACATGATCCAATCCTCGAAGAGATATTCTTGGGCTTGATGTGCAAATCCACATGCTCCCCAACCTGAAACTCCTTAAATGCCATGTGTTGGTCTGCATAAATATTTTTCTTATCTTGTGTTGCCTTTAGATTCTCCTTTATAACCTACATTTCATGTTCCATGTTTGCCAATAGATCTGGTCCAATAAGTAACCTGTTCACTAGATCACTCCAGGTTATGGGAGTATTACAACTCTGGCCATATGGTGCCTCAAATGGACTCATCCTTAATGACTCTTGATAGTCGTTGTTTTAAGAAAACTCGACTAACAGAAGGTAATCCTAGGATTTCATCTATTGATGCATGACATACATCCTCAACATATCCTCCAGTATTTTGTTGACCCTCTTTGTTTGTCCAGTTGTCTGTGGATGATAAGCTTTGTTGAAGGCCAAATCTATCCCCAATTTTGTAAACAACTCCTTCCAGAACATGGAAGTGAACTTGGAATCCATGTTTGATGCAATATTCTTCGTAACACCATGCAATCTCATGATCTCCCTTATGAATACTTGTGCTACCTCAGTAGCTGAAAAAAGTAGTCTTCACTGGAATGAAGTGAGATACCTTGCTCAACTTGTCGACCATAACCATGATAGAAGCATGCTGCCTCTATGTCCTCAGAATGCCTGTAATGAAATCCATGGAAATGACCTCCCATTTCCATTCTAGAGTCGGAATAGGCTGAAGAATCCCACCTGAATCCTTACACTCTGCTTTGATTTGTTGATAATATAAACATCTAGCCACAAACTTTGCTTTGACCTGTTGATAGTCTAAACATCTAGCCACAAACTTTGCCACTTCCTTTTTCAGATTCAGACAATAGTATAAATTATTTATTGTTGTTAATGTAATCTAATATCCTGGGTGACCTGAATATGGTTTGTCATGAAACTCCCTCATGATAAGCTTCTTGAGTTCACTCTTATTAGGAACATATATATTGTCCCTAAATCTCACCAACCATCTATCGTGAGAGGATAGTCCACATCTTGGTTACCTGCACCCTATTGTAACTTGAGTTTAATCTCCTTTTACTTGTCATCCTATTGTCCTTCCTAAAAGATATGATCCTGTAAATTTGTCCCGTATGAGCTCACTGTTGCAACATGGTTCAACTACACTTTCTTGCTGAGAGCATCTGCAACCCTCTTCTCCTTAACCTTCATGTATCTGATCTTGAATTCACTAAGGGTATCCAACCATCTAGCTTTATTGGCATTCAAATTCAGTTGGTCAAACACATATCACAACCCACTGTGATCTCTCATTAGTGCAAAGCTCCTGCCAAGAAGATAGTGTCTCCACACCTTCAATGCATGTATGATCACTACCAACTCAAGATCATGAGTCACATAGTTATGCTCGTGCTCATTCAGTTTCATGGAGTCATAGTATATTACCTATCCCTCCTGCACAAGGAATCTACCAAGCCCTCCCTTGCAAGCATATATACACACTACAAACTCTTTTTCTAGATCTGCAATATTTAACACTGGAGCATTGGTCAAAAACTGCTTAAAATTCTCAAAATTGGTTGCACACCCCTTTGTCCATTCAAACTTATTACCTTTCCTTTGCAATGATGTAATAGGATAGGAAATGTGTGAGAAGTTCCTCATGAACCTCCTGTAGTAATTTTTTGGTCCCATGAATAATCTGATTTCATCCACATTTCTAGGAGTTTCCCATTCCATGATAAAATTTATCTTTTCTGGATCTACTGCTATTTCTGCCTTGGAAAAAACATGTCTCAAGTAATGCACCTCTTTCTGAAATAAACTTCACTTGCTAAGCTTGGCATACAATGGATTCTCTCTTAGTAATCTCAACACTGCTGCTAAATTTTTTGCATGCTCTTCCTCATTCTTAGAATATACCAAGCTGTCATCAATGCATACAATAACAAAATTGTCTAGATAAGGATGCAACAAACTATTCATCAAGTACATAAAATTACGTGGAGCAATATTCAAACTGAATGGAACTACAACAAACTCATAATGCCCATACCTAGTCCTAGAAGAAATCTTGTAGATGTCCTTTTATTTTATTCGTACTTGATGGTATCCTCATCTCAAATCAATCTTTGAGAACTTTTTTTCTCCCTTCAACTGATCAAACAAGTTACCAATCCTCGACAATTTGTACATGTTCTTGATTGTCACCTTGTTCAACTACCTGTAATCAATGCACAACCTCAGAGTAACATCCTTCTTCTTCATGAATAATACTGGCACACTCCAACGAGATACACTTGGTCTAATGCATCCTTTATCAAATATTTCTTTCATCTACAAATTCAACTCTACCAACTATGGTGTGCTGATTTTGTAAGGTGCCTTTGATGTTGGTGCCACCCCTCGTACCAACTCAATAGAAAATATATAATTCCTTGTTAGGAGGAAAATCTGGAGTCTCTGTTGAAAACACATCCTGAAACTACTGTAATACTGGAGACCTCTTAAAGATTTATTCATCCCCAACATTCTTTCCCTTGTTACTGGATATATGAACTACAAACATCACACACCCCTTCCTACAACTGTGCTTAACCTGCATACCTATGACCTTCCTCACTAATGTAGATTATTCTTTACCTTCAATATTATATCTTCCCCGTTATCATCTAGGCACTCAATATCCTTGTCATAGCAATCTACCTTGGTCCTGTGAATATACAACTAGTCCATACCCAAAATCACACTATATGATCCCAATGCAAGTACATTCAAATGTGATGTTGTAGGCATACCATTCAACTCAAATGCACAATCTCTTACCTAGTGATGAAATCTCTTCTTAGTACCTGTAACCAACTGCACCAACCAAGAATCTGCATGCAATTATTTTCTCAAGCCACACTTATCCACTAGGTTAGGATTAACATAACTATATTTAGATCCAGGATCAATCAAAATAGAAATAACTTGATCACAAAGGTTATCGTCCATATCAATAATATATTCCTAGTGATCCACCTTCCTGTTGTCCATAGCTACAAGAATCAAAGGAATATTATGACCAACATCCCCAACTATTTGTGCCTCCTAAGCACTATAGATCTGAGGCCTACATCCCTAGTACAATGGAAAATCCTTCTTATGATGATCTTTACCACATATCCAACACTGTAATGGTACTCTACCATCACCTTTAGTATGTTGCTCTCGAGGCTGCGAATCATGTCCCTTCTCAACCGTGTTGAACTTCTTGTAAGGGACCACATTTTCTTTCTTACCTACATCTTGAGGTATTCCTTGACTCGGTGGCCATTTCCCTTTAACTTTATCATTTCCTTTCAAGTCACGTTTAGGCTTTGTTTTGTGCTTTGACTGTTCATAGAAATTATTCAACTTCTAGATGGCTTCCTATAATGATCTAGGCTCATCAAACTCAATTTGGTCTCTATATGCTACTAGAAATCCATTGATGAATATTTGAATCTTAGCCTTATCCTCCTTGAGATATGGCACATATCTCAACAACTCTAAGAACTTGCTAGTATACTCATAATCTATCATAGAACCCATATGTACCTCATAAAACTCCTTATCTTTATCATTGTAGTACATATCTGATAGGTACTTCTTCTTGAAGATCCTCTCAAAATCATCCCAAGTCAAGTCTTCTTCCTGAATTCCCTTGAAATTATTCGCATCTTCCCACCAGATATCTTCTTTCCCTTTACGAATGAATGTGGACACATTGGCTTACATGTTTTTTTTAATAGTTATGTAATCTGAAGAATTTATTCATCCCAATAAACCATGCCTATGAATCTTCTAACTTCTTCATCTCTCCATCAAATATAGGAGGCTTCACTTTCTTGAATCCCTCAGGTAAATACTCCCTCATCCTATAAGGACAATGATTATGACGATGTATCCTGGATGAGGAACTAGAATGATACCTATACATACCAGTCCTCTTGTCAGGTGTATCCAATGATCTTACACCTATAATTGTGTCCCCTCTATCCATCTTGTATCCAGAATGATACCTTCTACCATAGGCTCCATTAGTTTTATCTTCCTGCTCTTGATTTATCCTCAACCCTCCCCATTTCTGCAACTCTGAAAAGCTCTAAAGAATCACTGCATTAACCTCTACCTACTTCTCCTAAGCCATTGCAAGTCTTTCATGAGCCTCAACCAACCTCTAATTTTCTACTTTGCAACTTCTGATCTCTTCCCTCAAACTACTCAATTTATCTTCTATACCAGGAGAGTACTCTTCTCCTTGCTTCCCAGCTGATCTATAGGGAGACTCACGAGAAATGTAGTATACCATTTTTCTTGTCATCTTAGATTCTCTTCTTCCTACAAGTGTACCATGTCAGACAAACCTAATAGATACCAAAATCAAATCCATACCTCAGTGATGTTCATGGGAGGCTTATCTCATTTGTAAGATAAATTCATTATCATGTACATGTATAATCATAAGCATATCCATATAATAACATAACAAAACAAAAACATCATGCATGACCTTACCAACTGTATACCGTGACTCTATGCATGAAAATCATAACCTTGACAACATCAGATTTATCCAAAGAGAGCACAGACTGCTCTGATACCACCCTGTAACCGCCTCCTCCCACATTTACCCACTTTAACTGTCTTTCCCGGGGCAAACATGAGCTGAGGGTTACTATGATAAAACTAAACCTCCTACATGACCTTAAGGAAATGGATTTGACAACTTAAGACCTTACTCACTTCCCTCAGGTTCCACGGGACCTCCAGGAGAAACCCAACCCCTCTAAGTGTCCAACCCCTGAAATAAATCTCTTTTTCCCTAAATTAGAGCTTCAATCGCTCTTTTACCAAGGCCTCTAAGAAACTATGAGTCTCTAGTCGCTCCCACATGCCTACTTCCCAACGACTATGGAATTTTCTGCTCAGTTCTATGCCAACAACTCTGAATTCTAAGCCACTTTTTCAAGGCCAGGACTCGGGCCTCTACACACAACTCAGTGAAACTTCTAGAGATGGTAAATGACAGAGACAATGCTTGTAACCAAAAATTGAAACCAGGACTTGAACCGACCTTCCCCAACCGGGACTGACATTTCGTCAAATACTTGGTAAATATAAAACCTACATGTCATGAATGCAAGTTTGAACATAAGGGACTGAAAACTTATTTAAGGTTTAAAAAGAAGGTCACTACCTTCTCACATTAGTTGTTATAACACCAATTAGTTCTTGCATTAATTATTGATTCAGTTACAAATAAAACATGAAAAGAGCCATGACTGAGAACTTTTATATAACCATGTTTATAACCAACATATAACCAAATAAATAAAAATGAGAGAAAAAACATTAAAGCCACATAATAACAAGTGCATTTTCTTATCAAAATCAAAAGAAACTTAACTCTTATTAGACATAGGAAAATCCAACCAGGTTCAGGACTTCCATGTACCACCCGATCATAAATTAGCTGAACCAAATCTTTCTTTTAGACAATCGCCCCTGTGCCATATTCCAAGCATGAATGTGGGATCTCACCGGATAAACCAATAAAAACACAACTAAGGGAAACCAGAGGTTAAACCACCTCCACCCTCACCATGCCATGATCTCACATAAACTAGTGTCGAGATCACAAAACCGAACTAAGCTTGGATGCCTCCAAATTTCTTCTCCAAAACCTTAAGGAATTTTCTCGTCTCCACCCTTAGGTTTTAATGTGTATCCCGCCTTTACCGGTTAAGGTATTCCTAGGCCTTTGGGAATTTTCCTGAGACCACCTCAGCCGGATCCAAAATATTCTGGAAATCTAATGCTCAAACCAAGAAAAGTCCCTCACACCATGGCTATCCGGAAATGGCAAGGCTAGGATAAAATCCACTGTCCAACATGGAAAAACCCATGCCAATGACAACAAAAGAACCCGATACCAACATGCATATACTATGCATGTCAAAACCAACTAGGAAATCATACATTCAACCTATTAGCTACAAGTACTCTTGTGGAAGTTGCTTCATCCAACTTTTCCTTGCTTGTCCTTCCTTTACTTGCTTGATTTCTTTATCCTCTTTCTCCTCTTGGTGCTCTTCCCCTCTCTGAGACCAATACCAAAACTGAACTGACAAAAATCTACCAACTAATTCTCTGAGTTATTTTTATTAATGAGGCCTCTAATTTCTTCAATTTTCCATTATTTTCCTTCATTTTCCTCCTCACATGCAACCTGTGACCTTTCATCTTCATTTTATCCTAATTTAATTTATTTTCATAAATAAATGCCAAAAATACTCTTTTGCATTTCCAAAGCCTTAGCATTGCCTTTTCCAATTTCCCCTTAGCCATAAAACACAACAAGTGATGCCCACTAGGATATCTTGCTCAACATTCAGCTTGGAATAAGTGTCCCTTAACCGTGATCTTATTTTGCCTTTATTAACTTTTATTACATGAAATTTTAACGAGAGCTGCTACATTTAACTTGCACACTAGTTCTTTCTTACCCTTGACTGCAAAGCCTTATGACTACTTCATGTAGATTTCTTCTTCCAAATCCCCATGTAGGAATGTTGTCTTGACATAAATTTGTTTAGCCTCAAAATCAAAAGCAACAACAATAGATAAAAGTAATCTAATAGAAGCTAACTTGGCAACAGGAAAAAAATATCACCGAAATCAATTCCCGACACCTAGGAATAACCTTTTTCTACTAATCAAACTTTATATTTATCCACTTTTCCTTATGCATTCATCTTCTTCTCAAACACCTATTTACTACCAATGGGTTTTCTTCCAGTTGAAAACTATATCAGATCCCAAGCCTCATTTTTGTCCAAAGTTGTCATTTCTTCAACCATGGACTTATTCCAAAGTTTTCCATCCTCTGAATCCACTGCCTACCTAATAATTCTCAGATTATCATCAATATCAGATAAATCAAAATTTGAATATAAATCATATGGAATATACATCTATTATTGTCTTCTTTCTTGAAATTACCTCCTCAAAACCAGAGTGTGTGGTTATTCTTCTTATGATTATTGTTCTTCTGTCGAGTTTGAATATTCATTCTTTAGATCAAACCCTATCTTCTCTAGTTTCTTTTCCCTTGGTAAGACTTCCTCTTTCATGAAATGCTTCACTTTTATAAACACCACATCTCACATGTACACAACCTTCCTTGTTTTTTGGTTCCAGAGCCTGTAACCTTTTAAACCATCTTTATAGCCAATAAAGATGCACCTTTCAAATTTGTTATCCAACTTGGTTCTTTTCTCCTTTGGAACATGTACATATGCATCGCATCCAAATACCCTGAGATGTGAGAGAGAGGGTTTCTTACCATTCCATACCTCATGTGGAGTCTTATCCTCCAACGTTGATGAATTTGATCTATTAAACACGTAACATGTAGTATCCACTACCTCTGCCCAGAATTCCCACCCTAATTCAGCATCATTGAGCATCCTCCTTGTCTTTTCCATTAGTGTCTTATTAATTCTTTCTACAACTCCATTATATTGAGGTGTGTATGGAGTAGTATTTTTCTATGTTATACCAAAATTATTACATAGCTATTTGAATTCCTTCTTGCATGACTCACTGTCACTATATGTCCTTAACACCTTGTTCTTCTTCTCTGTCTAATTTTCCACCAAAGCATTAAATTATTTAGCCCTGTCAAAGACTTTAGATTTATCCTTGAGGAAATATATCCATGTATTCCTCAAGAAGTCATCTATAAATGAGATGCAGTACACATATTTACCCAGTGATGTAACTGACGCAAGTCCAAACATATCATTGTGCACAAGCTCTAGTATTCCTTTTTCCCTCTTAGCACTAGAGGGAAAACTCACCTTATTTTGCTTCCCATATACGCAATGTTCACATAAATAAAAATACAAAGAAAAATTATACATACCTTATACCATACCATCAACATGTAGTATCTAAATGCCCTTCTCTTTAATATGTCACAGTCATCGATGCCATAACATAGTCTTCTCACTAGAGACTACAATATTTTTTTGATCCACTTTTAGGAATGACATAACACTTCTCTAAAAACCACATCTCGACTGTACACAACCTTCCTTGTTTATGGGTTCCAAAGATTGTAACCTTTTAAAAAATATTTAAACCTAATAAAGACGCACCTTTAGATTTACTATCCAACTTGGTTCTTTTCTCATTTGGAATAAGCATGTATGCATCACAACCAAATACCATGATATGTGAGAAATATGGTTTTTGACCAGTCCATACCTAATGTGGAATGTTATCCTCCAACACTAATGAAGGCGATCTATTAAACATGTAACATTTAGTATCCACTACCTTTGCCAAAAGTTCATGCTCTAATCCATCACCGTTGAGCATGCTCCTTGCCTTTTCCATAAGTTTCTTATTCATTGTTTCTACAACTCAATTATATTGAGGTGTTTATGGAGTGGTATTTTTCCATGATATACCATTTTTTGAATTCCTTCTTGTAGAAATATCCACCGTTATCTATGCTCAACACCTTAATATTTTTCTTTGTCAAATTTTCCACTAGAGGCTTAAATTCTTTAAACCTGTCAAAGAATTCATATTTTTCCTGAGGGAATATATTAATTTATTCCTTGATAATTCATCTATAAATATGAGACACAATACATATATTTACCCAATGATGGAACTCATTAAGGTCCAAACACATCATTATACACAAGCTCTAATATTCCTTCTTCCATTTTAGCACCAAAGGGAAAACTCGCCTAATTATGCTTCCCATATACACAATGTTCAAAAAAATCAAAATCCAAAGAGAAATTATACATACCTTCTACCATACCATTACCGTGTAGTATTTGAAGGTCCTTCTCTCCAATATCTCATAATCTTTCATGCCATAACTTATCCTTTTCACCAGAGACTACAAGATTTTTTGCTCCACTTTCAGGAATGACATAACTATTGCACCCATCAATAACAATATTTCCCTAAAGCTTCTATATTTTTTATGATTCAAACTCCCCTCATTAATAACAGTGCTCCTCAAACCATCTTGCAGGTATATTTCCTTAACACTGTTTTTACACCTACATCATCCATATTGCCTTCAAAAATTATACTTCTAACCAATCCAAGAATGTACAGAACACCAATAAGTTTTATAATCCTTCCACCTACCCTCTTGAGCTTGTATTTACCTCATTCTATGATTCTGGTCTTACTGGAATCATCGAGGAAGACATCACCGCCATCATACTTCTCGTATTTGCAAAACCACTCCCTATGAGGATTCATGTGGAAGGATGCACGCAAATAAATCAAATGTGCCTTATGATCTACATGTGTACTTGAAGAAGAAGCTAAGTACACATCCCCACCTTCATCTGCGGTGGTTTTCACCTCTACAAAAGGAGAATCATAAGACCCCTTTCCTTTCTCATGAGTTTTAGATCTACAACCATTTTTGTAGTGCCCTTCTTTTCCGCACTCTGAGCATACCTTTACAATTTTTCCTAGAGATTCAGATCCCCCTATATATTTATATCTCCCACTGGAGGACTTATTTATATTTATTTTTTGAGACCATCCTCTTATAGACAAACCATCTCCATTCTAGCTCTCCATATTTTTCTGTCTCATCTCCTTCGACAACAAGGATGAGACTATTTCATCAAATTTCAAGGTAGTTATATTGCTATACATTGCAAAAACCATACTATCCATGAGTCTGGTAGAGAACATAAAAAATTGATGCACTTATATTCATCTAAAATTTTAATATCAAAAGATAATACCTAACTTACCATGGTATTGAAGGCATTCATATGCTTTGTCACCTAGTCTCCATCCCTCATCCTCAATTTATACAACATTTTTTGCAGTAAAATTTTTTTTGTCAAGGACTTATATTGATACAAAGACCCTAACTTGTCCCACAAATCCTTTGTTGTAGCTTCTCCTCAAACATTCAATAATATTGAATCTGAAACACATCATCGTATTGTGCTTTTTTCCTTCCAATCCATCTTGGTCCAATATTTTGTATACATTATTGTTGGTTTAGTACCTAGATCCACTGATCTTTATCCACCAACATATCCTCCATATTGAGCTTCTACAACTCAAAAAGTTTTCCATTGAATTTCTTAATATCTATCTTTCCACTATTCAAAATCTCCTTTCACTACAAGAATCAATCCCGCAAATCTCTCACTATAACATGGTCGACCACAGGCTCGGGAAAAACCTCTTAGCCGCAAAGGCATCCCCTTGAAACGAAAAAATGATTTGATACCAAATGAAGGTTTTAACCTATACAAAATTTAGTTGAAAATGAATTCTTAAAAAAAAAAATATACATTGGAAAGAACATAAAATATACACGAAGTTTTTTCTCCTAGAACCCAAAACAAGGAAAACCATATTATTTTTTCATCATTATATTTCTTTCAATGTTACAATACATTATATACATGTATAACCTTTCATAAACCCCCAAACAATTAACCATGCATTAGGACATAATTGTAGTTCCCTTGACCAGATCTACAAAATACCATGGGTAAAACCATCAAGCCCAAAACCATGCATATAAAACCATGCACAAAACCATGGGTAGGTATACCCACCATCCTTGGGCCCGCCTCCCATCCTTGAGTCCACCTAACCATTATTGGGTCCGTATATTTATATATATATATATATATTTTATTTTTTATTTTTTTTGCCGCAAGGGACTACCATCCCCTTCCAAACTACTCGATAGTGGGGGATGCCAACCCCTTGCAGCCCCCTCATTGCGCTTAGCTCTAGTCGTGAAAATTTATAACACATATCCAACATGTTTGTCAAATATTCAATGGATGATAAATTGGGATTGAATTTTGATGAAAGAGACCTCAATATTTTTTTAACAACAACATTATCCTTGACTTCTTCATCAAGACTTGCAATGGAGTTAACAATATTGTCTACTCGAAGAAAATACGAAGAAATATCCTCATCTTCTTCCATCTTCAAAATTTTGAATTTGGCCCTGAATTATTATGGCTTGGCTTCTTTTACCTTTGTGTCCCCTTCATAACAAGTTTTAATCTTGTTCCATACATCATGAGTTAACTTACATAGCATTACTTTGACAAATTCTGAATCTAGAAAACCACTTAAAATAACATGTTGATCTTGTGAATTAGATGTATAGAGTGCCTTAACGGTTGTATATGTAGGAGGAGTGTCAAGAACTTTATACTGGATTTTTAAAATTTCCCAAACATTATCTCCAAAGGAAGTGAGACGGGTCTCCATTCTTGTCTTTGAGAAAGCATAATTAGGTCCATAAAATAATGGAGGCTTGCCTATTGCTCTGATCATGGCCATCTTTCCTTGAAATCAATCTTCCAGTAGTTAATTGTTCCTGAAGGAACCTTATCTGATACCACTTGTTAGACCAAACATTGCAATAAGAGGGGAGGTGAATCAATGTGGTGGAAAAATGATCATTTCAAAAATTGTCATTAATAATAAAACATGTAGAAATGTATCATAACAATTTGCAGTATAACAATAAATGAAACAATGAATTAAGAAGCCTTCATCACATAAATACAATTTAGGACACACATTTTTATGTGGAAACCCTTATGGGAGAAAATCACACATTCTTCTTCTTCTTCTTCAATTCATTACATCAATTTGTAGGAACCCAACCCCAAGATATGCAAGCAACTACTTGTGATGGGCTCTAACTTGATTGAGGCACCAACCTCTTTCAAGTAGCCACTCATAATAGGCTACAGCCTGATTGAGGAACCAACCTTAGAAATAAGGAAGCTTGTACTTGTTGTAGACTTCAAGCTAATTAAGGCACCAACTTCAGTGGACCAATTTTCATAATATTTCAAACTGGATTGGCCCACTCTTCAATCAATGTAATTCTTTAAATTGATCATACTGCTACTTTTATAATGATGTCATATCATATCCATAACTTGTTACCATTTTTTCATCAACCTAGTCACATAAAGCCCTTCTTTGAAACTGTTTTGGCCATGCAATAATCACTGCAATCTTCTCATGAAACCCCAAAATACATCATCAAGAATTTTCATGCCTCTAAGATTGTTAACAACTAAACCCTGAACATCATGCTTGTTTTGGAATCTATTTTAGCCTTAAAATGATCCCAAAAACCTCCAAAAACCGTATAGAACCATACAAAATTATGCAAAAATTAATAATTAGAAAAATTAGCATAATCCAGGCACATTATATAAAAGGGAATTTTATAGGCTCTACAAAATGTCTAACTATTTGATAGAATGATCAAATCAGGCATGCCAATAACCCCATATATAAAAATTTGACCAAGTTTGACTAGACTCGAACCCCCGATCTTTATGAAACAAAACTATTCATATGACGAACTAAACTATGATGTGAATCGTGACCTGTCAGGAGTAAGCATATATGTATACACATCATATAGAACCATAGCATGCTTAGGCATCAACATGTCATGGCTTTCCTGAGTTTGAAACAATAACCATACATACTATACAAAAACACAATTGTGTGAAGAATCGTCCCTTCAACCAATCAAACCAAATGAACATCACAAATATATCACCACCCCAATGCTCGACACTCGAACCTATGATCATAGGTGTATATGTGTTGAATTGTATATGTTTGGATTGAATTAAGGTCATATGTATTTATATGATTCGGTTTTCCTAAGCTCATGTGAGACAACCCATGATTCCACTTGTAAACCCAGGATTTTACCATACGAGGCCAACATGTGACAAGTCAATGTAACCTCATTCTTAACCTTTCCACCTTGGTCCTTTGGGCCAAAACCATATGACCATGCTTAATGTGACCTTGTCCTTCATCTGTGCAGTGTCGTCCTTTGGTCCATGACCATACGACCATGCTTAACGTGACCTTGTCCTTAATCTTTGCACCTTGGCCCTTTGGTTCGTGACCATATGACCATGCTTAATGTGACCTTGTCCTTAATATTTGCACCTCAATACTTTAGGCCTTGCCTTTAAATGACCATACGACCATGTCATGTAACTGTGTCTCTAGGGGTCCATGGTGGACCACATGATTACGTAAACATGATGTCATCATGCCATGTGGCATCCTGTGAGGGGTGCAATGTGTCACCCATTTTTTACTAATTGACCAACCAAATACTACCATTTTTCCCTACCATGTGGAAGTCTTTGAAGGTGCCCTATCATCCAGCTGACATCATCCTCATGACATGTCAATCTTTGTCTGTGCTACACCATCCTCACTGCCATGTCATCTCTGATTTTTTCCAATCAATACCAACCACATCATCTTTTCTACCACATCATAATTAATTATGCAGGAGGGATGTGTCACTTCCAAATCATCCAATTAGTATTTTCCATGTGTTTCTATGGGATAAGCTCATTAGGAAGGTTAATGTTCAGGCACCTTGACACATCTTATATTTTTGAATTTTTTATTTGATTGTTAGATACATTCAATCTCAATAAAGATGCTCAAATTTTAACCGTATTAACTATCATGCAAGTTTAGATACTTTCCATTGTATATCTAATCTTTAAACCATAAATCCCATAAGATGCACATTGTTTAATAAATTCGGTGTTGATGGGTTTGGTTCCATAGTTTGGGCCCTTTACTAATGTTGATCTTCAAATGCCCATAAATTCTCATTTGGGAGGAGTTTTTTAGAGTGTGATAAGCCATTGTAAAGGTCTTGACGAGGACCATCCAATCATTCTATCCATAAACTCATTAGGACATCATAACCTTGTGCAAAATTCAATAAAATTCACATAACTTTTGACTTCACCTAATGATGGTAGGCAAGAGATCTAGTTTCCATACTACTTCCTTTGATCCATGAATTATATTGCTACTTCCTTAGGAAGCTCCTTTTATATCAATGATACTTTTTTTCAACAATGAAAACACTATGTGCAACATTGAATACTCCTTTATATTGAAGATTTTTCTTGTCTTCTTCCCATGCCGACATTGCTTGGAAATAGTATTTGAAATTTTTGTGAACTTTGGCATGTCTCACTGCCTTTTTAGTGTTGATTTTTACTATATTATCAAAGTTAATATGGCCCATTATTCTATGCCATAACTAACTTTCCTATGTTTTTCCCATACATCATTTTTCTCTCTTGATCTCATTGATGATATATATGTTATTTGATGTTCTATTTACATTTACAACTAATTTCGTTGTGCCTTCCTTTCTTATCTCACAACCTTGATAATGAAATGTGAGAGTGTGTCCTTAATCACACATTTGACTAACACTAAGAAGATTATGGTTCAAACCTTCAACATATAGGACATTTTTCTTTTAGTCTTTCCATTCATGAGACTAAAAGTACCTTTTCCAACTATCCTTGTAATATCATTGTTTCCAAATGTCACACTACCTCCATTAACCTTTAACAAAATGAGAAACTTTCTCTTTTCACTTGTCATGTGGCTTGAGCATCCATTATCAATGTAATATTGCTTTTATTTATTTTGGGCATGAACTCTAGTTTTTACAAGCATATATTTATCCTTATTTAACTCTTATTACTCCCTTTTCAAAACTTTTAATGGATTCTTTGGAAAGGGTATCTTCTTCCTTTTTGTTTCGACGAGATTCTATAATATCACTTCTACAAAAACGTGTTATGTTCCCATAGTTGTTGAACTTATAACATACAACATTATAATCAAATAAAGGGGTAAATTAATTATAGTTTTTATTTGAAAGCCCATAAGTACTTCTATATTTGTTCCATATATGAATATTTCTTGCATTTGCTCTACAATCTATTACTTTATGACCAAAGTAATTGCAAGGAAAATAATAACCAAAGAAATAGCTTTGGTACCGATTTGTGTGAGCCCAACCAGATGGAAAATATATTCTGAACTTATCCTTGTTTTCCTTGTGAGAAAGGTTAGGTTTCTGCAGGAATTCATTTTCTTCTTCATATTTTCTTATTTTGATAAAGCTTATGAAAACATCAACATGGGTTTATATTTTCTAGATTTTACTTTTTTTGGTTACTTTGTAGCATAATAATTTGAATCATATTTAGGATTCTTTTGATTCATATAATAGCCAAGACCAATCTTAATAAATGGTTTGAAAATTGATGATATCATCTAATATTTTAGTGCTATTTTCAAGCTTTAAGATTCTATGCAATTGACAAGTTGACTTCTATAGTTCCTTTCTTAAGGAATCAATTTTAGCTTCCAACTTTTCGCAATTTTCTTATTTTACGTTCAACTAGACTCTCACAACTTATTTTATACCTTTTTCCTCTTCTAGTTGAATCTTTAGTTTGATAATAATCTTCTCTATTTATTCAAATATTTGCAACATCTTTGTTTTTGCATCACGATCATATTCATATTTTTGTAACTACTTTTATTTCAATTTTTTTTCTTAAGCTCCTTTATATTTGTTAAGGCACAAATGGGTTGTTCTTCAAGATCCACCTCCCCATATATTTTAATATTTTCCAAGACATTGATATTTGTTTCAAGTTCCATGGGTTTTTTCCTTGTTTAGAAACCTTCTTGACTAGCCATGTGTATTTTTAAGATCAACCTTCTAGTGTTCAAATTTTTTTTGAAGGAACCTGCTCCAATACCAATTGTTGAGCACGCACTTATAATAAGAGGGCGAGCAGGGGGGGGATGTGTTGAATCATTATAATATTTTTTTTACTTATTTAAACATTTATGTACTATAAGAAAACAATCACATATAAGATCTATCTACTGCATAAAGCATATCATAATATTTGTGTGGAAACACTTTTGGGAGAAAACCATAAAATTTATTATTATAATTCTTTGTAGGCACCAACCTAATGTTACAAATATTTGTAGGTACCAACCTACTAGAGACACTAATCCACATTGGTACAAACCTCTATGGGAACAAACCTACTGTTACAAATATTTGTAGGTACCAACCTAATAGAGACACTAATACACACTACTAAAAACATCAATAAGCACCAACCTACTGGAGCCATCAATCCCTACCACTACAAATATTCATAGGTGACGACCTACTAGAGACACCAATGATCAATTTTAAGCATCAAATTAGCAAGAGAAACCAATCCCTTTATTTAAGCAATAGCCCTTAATTGTAACACTCTTTATTGTATATTAAACTTCTTCAAAGCATGGTAACATTCACATTACCTTCATTAATTTTGTTTTCTACTTCTACCTTCACTAGGTTTTCTCGTCACTTCGTCCTTCACTAGGCATACTTGTTGCTTTTTTCTTCACTAGTTTTTTCTCACTACTTTTGCCTTCACTAGGTTTGACCAAAATTTGAATCTCCAATTGAAATTTATTGTAACTCTCCAAAATCTTGTTTTTTTTGGCCTCTTTCTAAGAAAAAATATTTTACAACATGCCTCACATCCAATGTAACCACCTCCTCCCACATTTACCCAAGTTCATCCGTACACTGGGGTAAACATGTGACGAAGAGTTACTATGATATGACTCAACCACGCAAGTAAAATTAAGGAAGTGGAATCGACAAACCAAAACTTTAATGCCCTTCCTTGGGAGGTACAAAACTCCCGAGAGATAAAACACCCCTCCAGGTGCCAAAACCTTGAGTCATATTGATTTTCACTGATCTAAAATCCTAGTCGCATGCACAAGCCTGCACCCATGTGAATGTAGGCCTCCATTTGCATGTATAAGCTTGCAAGGGAGAGATAGTAGTCATAATTTCCTAGTTTTGCACTCACAACTGCAGAATCTATGCAACCCTTTCAGGGCTAGACTCCAGATCACTGCCCAGAACTTGATGAAACTTTCCAAAACAATAAATGACACAAATACAAAGCCTCTAACACAAAAATTAATCAAGGACTTGACCTAACCAAGCCTAACCATAAAAGACATTTTTTCAAACACATTGAGAACATGTAAGCTACAGCTCATAAATGCATATTTGAGCATAGGGGTCTCATACTTATCTGAAAATCACCAAGACAGGATAATGCCCTCTCATAATAGTTGTAATAACACTTATTAGTTCATGCATTCATTAACCACTCATCAACAAATCAAACATATAGATATCCATAGCTAGAACCTGTTATGAAACCATGCTTATAACCAACTTATAACCAAAATAATAACAATGATAGAACAACCATTAAACCCACACAATAAAAAGTACAATTACTCATGAGATAGAAGAGAGAAAATATCTCTTATTAAATCTTTCTTCCAGCCAATCATCCTCGTGCCATATTCTAAGCATGAATGTGGGACTCACAATAAAGCAACTAGGCTTCCTTATGCTTTACCGCAATCTCGCCAAAACTGGTCAAGGGACTCCTAGGCTTGAAGCAAACACCTACACAACCAAGATTTACCGCAATCCCACCAAAACCGTTCAAGGGATTCCTTGATCTGGATTTATGCATGAATGCAATAATACACAGAAATAAACATAAACATAGAGATGCAGCGGAAATAATATTTCATTTCATTAATATCAAATAAAATAAATATGCTTACATACATAATGGAAATGAACTAGCTAGGGCGTTGGTAGTGTAGCTCTGAGAAGAGATGTGGTGGCTACATGCCTCTGAACTGTGTTACAATGAGGCTTGAAGACCTATTTATTGTTGAGAAACAATGAAAAACCCTAAATTTCCAAAAACCTAACCCTAGGAGATGAAGCACCAAAATTGAGGGCCTCGTTTGGGTAAATTGGTACATCAATCTTCCCGGGGACGTAACTTTGGCATACGATCTTCGTTTGACGCACTCAATACCTCGTTAGAAATATTTATCTAAGTACTACAACTTTTGAGTGAGCACCATCGATTTATAAACCTTTGTTGCTCTCGGATTTCCAAAAAAAAATGTTGTTTAGGGCCTCAAAACGGCTTTGGAAGTTCAGGACTCGAAAAACTACTAAAAATAGTAAGTTGTGATCAAACTGAAAAAATAAAAGAACTAATAGTGGGGGGTTCAAATGGAATAGGTGGGTGGCCACCAATATCGACCTGGATCATTAGGGCCTCAAAACGGCTACGGAAGTTCAGGACCCGAAAACCTGATAAAAATAGTAAGTTGTGCTGAAAGTAAAAAAATTGAAAGAACCGATCGTGGGGGTCCAAATGGAATAGCTTGGTGGCCACTAATATCAACTTGGATCATTCCTAGGACCAAACAAAGAAATATACACTACCAGGATTTACCGCAATCCCTCCAAAAACGATCAAGGGATCACTAGGCCCTAACAAGCTTTGACTCATACATATTTCTTCAAATAGCTTGAGGAATTTTTCTATCTACATCCTCAGGCTTTACCACAATCTAGCCATTACTAGTCAAGGTATTCCTAGGCCCTTGGGAATTTTCCTGAGACCACCTCACCTATTTCTAAAACCATCCAAAGATCAACCTAATGAAATAAACCCATCACATAATGGCTATTAGGAAATGGCAAGGCAAGGTTGAAACCACTATCACACCTGGAAAAACCCATGTGAATGACAACAAGCGAACCAAAATACACACATGCGTGTACCACTGCATGTCAAAACTAGCAAGTATATCATACATGCAACTCAATATGTGCAAGGAATATTGTTGTAGTCGGTTGATCCAACTCTTCCTTGCTTGATCTTTGCTTTCCTTTGTTTTATCGTCCTTCCTTTGCCTTCCTTTCTCCAGTGATAGAGTGCTCCAAGAATACTCTAAGTGTGCAAGAGTATGAGAAAGAGAGAATAAACTAAAAAAAGGTTGTGAACTGATCCTCAAAAGCCTTTTTGTTATTGAGGGCTTTTGAAGTGAAACGGCAGTGAAGAATAATTCCGAGGATAAAAAACATATGGGACTTCAAGGATGATAGATTTTACAAAGGAAATGTTTCTCTTGAAGGCCTAGAAACATATTTAGCCACCCTTTTGCTTTGAAAAATTATTATGGGTGGCTAACAGCGGCTCCAACTTGGGATGGCACCTTCTTGAAGGTGTCAAGAACTTCATACATGTCTTCTCTGGAAGCTGATCAATGCCTCATCCATTGGGCTGCAACTTTCTTTACCTTTGCTGATCTTCTTTTGCTCTGACAATGTTAGCAGCCATTAAAAACAATGGAATTCTATCAAAACAAGCTTTCTACTTACCCAATCCTAATGATCTAACATTTTTTCTTCTTTCAGAGTGCATTTGGATTGGAAAACTCTTTTTACAAACATTTTATTCTTTTGAAAGCATCAAACTAGTCTATTTCTGCCCTTATTTCTCCATGAACTCAAATTAAGCAGTTGAGTTCAAAGCTTCTCTACCTAACTACACTCTGTTAGAATTAGACTGTCTGACAGAGTTTATTCTCTAATTTCCAAAACGGAAATTTAAAAGCAGACAAGTCAGGATTGAACAGTCTAACTTGTTGCTAATCTATGGCATAAAAACAAGCTGCACATAGACTACATTTGCAGGAAATTAAAACAAAAATGATGAAGGCTTAAAATCTGAAAGTTTAAGAACATCCTTCTCTTTTCTTCAACTCTGTTTTTAGGCTTGTTTGAGCTGTTTTTTTCTTTGTTTCCTGGTTCAATTTTTGGGCATATTAGAACCAGTTTGTTTTCTACCTTTGGCTCAAGATTTGATTTGATTAGAGCCATTTTTATTTTGAATTCATAGGTTCAGATTTTGAGATTTTTTTAACCTTTATTTTTCTATCCTAATCTACCTTACTGATAAGCCAAGATTGAGTTGTTTGGCTGATCTAATTCACTAACCTATCAGTAGTAAATTGAAAACTAATTACTCATGATTAGGTTGTATGACTAACTAGGAGTGTGTTTTTCAGGAGTGGCATTTGAGCTTGCACACTTTCAGACTTTGTTTCTCTTTTTTGGTATGGGGTTGTACCTTTCTTGTTTTCTCTCTGCCCTTTTTTCTATCTTCTATTGTTTTTGTATTTTTCTTTTTCTTCAAAGAAAAAAAAAACAACTATTTAAATGCTCAAAGGTTGAGCTTTATTGACATTCATATCTAACCTATTCTATCTTGGAATATTTACACTTTTCATATGATACAAAAGTGCCAATGTATCCAGTTGAGTAGTGTAAAAAAGAAGAAGAAACTCTGGCTGCTTGTCAGGGGTATCCATAGTACATTTTGAAGATTAATCTTCAAAATCAAGGCTATAATAGAAGGTGACAGCTTTTCATGCATTTGGCTCTTGCAAAGGATCCATGCTTGATCATTTGAGCCAGTTGGGGCTTCCACACACTCTTCCATAGGATCAATAAAGGAAAGATGAGAATTCTCTTATTTTTGGCCCTCCATGGTTGGTAGATTATCTGCTTCTAAGACATCAGCTTTGAGGACTATATCTTCAGTATGTTGCTTGGAAACATCATCATCCTTAACCTTCAAATCAACAAGCAGTGAAATTTCTTCTTTCTCTAAATCTATGCTTGCTTCTGATAAAAATTCAGGTTCTTTGAATGACAGATTGATATCAGTAATGGGAGAAGTTTCTTCTTGAAAATATGGTATATCCTCAGTAGGACAGTCTTCTATTTGTTTTTCTCCCTCAAATTTTTGCCAGTATCTTTTATTGTTTGGGACAGCTGGTCTGAATTTTTCTTGAATTGTATATTGTGTGCTCTCCCAAGGTCTCAAACATGTACTGGCAACAAGGGCTAATCCACTAGAAAAACTGTTTTGGTCTTTAGGAACAAGGATAAGTTGGAATTCTTTAAAAGATTTTAACAAATCCATGGCATCATCCTTATAAGCTCTAAATCTGGGATGGTTAACCATGCACTCTTCTTTCACTTGCCTAATTACCAATTCTGCATTTCCATGAACTGTTATCTTCTGGGCTCCTAATTTCCTCAAAAAGTGCAGCCCTAAAAGAAGTGCCTCAAACTCTACTATGTCAGTTGTGCATTGAAAACTCAATTTATATGAATGGGCTTCAGAATGATTGTTTCTATATTGTAAAGCCATATTCCTACACCTGCACTAGTTTTAGTACATGATCCATCAAAATTCATACTCCAAAGAGGACTAGTTCCAATATTATCATTAATTTCCTTACCATCCTCTTTGTCTTGAGTGCCATTGGATTGTTCTATGGAATAGGCATTATGTTCATGATTGTCTTGTTCAAATGAAGGTTTGGAGGGTAGCTTCTTGTCTAGTATTTGATCAATGTATTCTTCTATGAAAGGAGAGATTTATCATTGAGCATAAACAACAAAACAACTACCCTCTTTCTCTTGATCAACAAAAGAACTTTCTAAATCTGTACAACAAAGTTCTTTATGTGAATGAGCAAGAGTATTTGTTTTGCAAAAAGTTTTAGAGACTGGCTGTTTATTAATATTCTGATCTATTTCTTTTTCTGTCAAAGGGGAATATGTTTCCATGTCCCTTTGAACATGAGTACAGTAGTTCTTTGTCTCTTGTGAAGACTGATTTTGAGGCAGGATGTCTTCTTGAGCCTTGGCTATAAGGGATGATGAATCATTTTTTGGGTTTTCAAGAATATCTTGAGGAATGTCCTTTATCTCTTGGTTAATTTCTTCCTCAACTGATTCATCTATGTTCTTATAATTCTTCAATAAGATATTAAACTCATGAATGGCTATTAAAATATCTTCAGGATGTATTTGTTTCAAAACTTCATCATTGTTTATAATGTGTTGGGTGATGTCTTGTGATGGATCATAATGTGTTTCACCCCATGATAATGATATAGTGTTTCCTTTATAGTTCTCATAAAACACATATTCAACGTCCTTTAAATAAAATAAACTACTAGATCTCAACCATTCATACCAATCCCTAGCTTTACCTTCTAATGTTAACATGAACATTTTCATTAGGCAATCTTCATTCCATTCAACTTTCAACCTCCATACATGTATATGAAATTTGATGAGATGTCATAGAGGGTCATCAAAATTTTCACCTTGAAAAACAAGCAGGTTGTCATCCCAATTCACCTGGGGCATTTTATGTGGAAACCCAGGGATATGATCTCTACTCATTGAGGCATATCTTCGTTGTATCCTTGGAATCATGTTTGTAAATCAAGAAAGTGGTCACTGAGTCTGTTCAATCAGTTCAAGGTCTTCTACCAGTGGAGTCATTTGGTCTTTTGGGATTTATAGAGTGTGGAGTCGCCAGGTGGAAAATTTTTAGCTCTTAAGGAGGTAAAATGTTTTATGGTTCCACCACCATGTTTATTATGAATACCAATCTAAAGAGATTATGGGTCTTCTAATTTTTTTCAGTCCTATGGGTTCTAAGAGTGTCCTAAATCTGTTTCAACACTTAGCTAGGGTGATGAGACAAAAAGAGTTTACTCTTATGGCTTAGCTAGCTGATTTCTTCAAGGTTTGATAAGGTCTATGAGAATCCTAAGGGTTACTTAGTTTGTCACTTATTCAAATAAGTCCTACCATGATTACCATTTGCTTTGGTAGTGCTTGAAGAGACCTATTATATTGCACTGAACAATGTTCTTGAATCAAAGGGTTTTCTTGAGTTCCTAAGAGTATCTAAGATGAAATTGACTCAAAATCCCGAGCGGAGTTGCCAGAATGTTAGGTCTCTGTAATTTGAAAGATTGGAAAATATAAACTGCAAAGCCTACATATGAACCACTTTGGGATTCTAGGATCTAGCCCTCCTGAATCCAGAGAGGGATCTCTCTATAAGTGCAAAGATTGATTTATCTTTAAGGTTTTTTAGGTGTGATATTAGGCTAGTCATGAAGAACAAGGGTTTTGTTTGGTTTTGGTTGGGAAAAGATATGATGAAGGTGAAGGAAGTCTTTATGAAGGGTGAAGGTGTAAATAAGTGGGAGAATGGCTCAGCTAATAAGATAGGCAAGAAGAGGCTTCAATCCATTGGGCTATGGAGTCATAGAGGATTTAATTGACACATCAAGTCTACAAAGGTTACCATGGGGCAAGTCATCTACACCTCAGGATCTCTTAGATTAAATGATGGAATGGAACATTAAAGTGTTGTGAAGGGGGAAGAAGCTAATAATTTCAACAAGGATTTATTAACTTTCCAAACAAGAAAAGCCTTTTAAGCAACTGCTTGAAACCAGCCAAAGGACAGGGCTAACCATAGACTTCTTTGGAAAAGTTTGTATTAAAGCTAACTTATCAAACAAACAATCTAGTAAGCCACACGACTACTTTCAGAAAGGATGAAAATAGTTAATACAAACATAAGAGTAACTTAAGATCAAGTAAGATGTCATTAAAATCTAGACTTGCCTTCAGCATACTCTAAGGGAAACTTTCAAGACAAACTGTTGGAGAAGAAATAGAGGATAGGGCTAACCATAAACTTCCCTATTTCAGTCTTTACTTAGCATTTAATGAATATCTCATCCAAGAAAAATGTTTAAAGTTTTGGACAGTAAGACATGGGCTCACCAACATTCCTTAACTTTTTTAGACTGGATTAAATCATTCTCAAATACACAAAGGAGGAAAACATAAAGATAAAGCTTATCAGTGAGATTAGGGTACCTTTAATAGTAAATCCTAGCTCTATATTTGTTGTTCTTTATCAGAGAAAATGGACAATATGAAAAACATGAAGGAAGACAATTTACAATAAGAAAAACATCACCATTAATGTAGACCAGGATCCCATAGAATTTGACTCGTATATTGATGTTCAAACCAATACAATCTTCAAGTCCAAAGGTCTCAACAACTCAGAAAACTTTCTCTTCTCGGCTTATGTATCTTCAATTACAAATAGAGCTTCAGCACCTTTAGAAAACTATTTACATGCTACAGATATCCATAGACCAACCTTTATCTCATCTTCTTCAGAAGTATATATAGAAGAAAGGAGGAGGTGGGATGAAAGAAAAGATCTTCTAGGCTCAATTAATACAAGTTAATGTTTCTCGGCCTTTGAGGGGCTCAATGGAGAAGCTTTCTGATATTTCCTCTATATTAATTGATTTTCATTAAGTATTAAGCTGCTTGATAGTTTTTGTTGACTTTAAACTCCTTGAGGCGAGTTAGCAATAACTCTGGTTGTCTTTAGGCAAAATATCACTGATTGAGGCAAGAACTCTGCCTTCCTTTGATTTATTGAAAGTTTCAGGTGGCACTTTGGTAGTTGGAGAGGATTCAATTGGCCTCTGATGTGGTGGTGGAGGCTTTTCAAACTGATATATCTCTTTGTTTAATCTTAAAACACTTTTAATATGTCTTTACTCTGTGTTTTAGGCCTAATCGGGCCTTGATCTTTATTTCCGGTCTTTATCCTTTAACAACTGCGGATTAGGCCTTTGATTCTCGAATTGGTGCCGTAATCCCTTTAAACTCTATTTGAAATCATTTAATCTTCATTTCTGCTTTGTTTTAATCCTTTGACGCTGATACTCTTTGTCTGTTTGATATTCACTGTGTTTTGGTTGTCTTGCAGGCGCGCAGAGGTCTTGTGACTTCACCAACGCTCATGAAACCTAGGTGGAATCATCATTTGAATCCTGTGGATTCACTTTCTTCATGAATAAATGGCCTGGGGATCGTCATCCCTGGATTTTGTTTCATTTTAAAACTATGAACAAAACCTTAATAACCTGTAAAAAACACACAAAAGTTAATAAAATCCTGCGAGGATAGGTTTAAACTGCTTTGGAGGTTTTGGGTGCGGGAGCGAATAGGAGTCGTTGGATTAGCATAATCAACGGTGGATATTGCTCGATCGAGTCTTTTGGGAGAGAGTTGGATGAAAAGGGAATGGGAGCAAGATTAAAACAGGACCGTTCGATCTCAAAGATCGACGGCTAAGATTGAAAGATGAAAAAGTAATGTTAATGAAGAGAAGTGGTATAGCGGAAAACCGACAGCGGTTTTCACGTTGCATTTGGGTGGTAATGTGGTTTTGGCTTTTGGAACGCGACATAGGTCTGCGTTTGACACGTGGATTTCTAAAACCACCTATATCGCGTAAAAGTTGCGCACTGTGGGAAGGGCTCAAAAATTATGCGAAATTGATTCTGGGTTGTTGGATTGGAGGATCCAGATCCAACAGTGCGGGTTTGAGCACAATTGATGAAGAGATGCTGGGTAAAGTTCATGTGGGGTCCAGGTGACGTCAGCAAAATTGATGTGCAGTGGAGGGGTAAAATAGGCCATCCGATCGTTAAATTTCTTTGATAAATGGTTAAAATTGGAAAAAGGAGCGGATATGAAGAAATGTAGGGAAAGGGAAATAGGCGGAAGAATGAGGCCTGATGGCCTTTGATCTTGGTAGATCGACGGTCAGGATTGGTTTAAAACCATTTTTGTCGGGAAAATAAAAATATAGATAAGGTAAGGTTTCAAAGGAAAATGACGGAGAAACGAGGAGAAGTGGGACCCACCTTTTTCTAAAGAGCGGAAGGGAGGAAGAATGTGGGCCGTTGGATTTAAGAATGATCAACGGTGGATATTTTATCGCAAGATCGCATCGGCGGAAGGAAAAAGGCAAAGTGGCGATGTAATGTGTCGATGCGATTAAGTGCGGGCCGTTAGATCTAGGAGAGATAAACGGCTATGATCCAATTGGTAGGTTTATGTCGAAGGGCTTATGGAATGGATGAGCGCGATGCGATGAGGGGCGGACCGTCGGATCTGGCGGAATGAATGGTCAGGATTTTATTGCATCGGAGAAAAAGGAAGGGGCCAAAATACTGAGACTTTTGATTTTGCGATGCGCGATTAAGCGCTGACCGTTGGATCGATTTCAGAGATGAATGGTGGAGATTTAATCGACGGGCGTGATGGTGAAGGGCTTATGATGGAGCGTGATTAAATTTGAGCCTTTGGTTCTTGTGGATTCAACGGCCAAGATTTAATCGCAGGATCGCAATCAGCGGAGGTCAAAGGAACTGGATAAGAGATTTGCGATTTCCGATTTTGCGATGGAGCGAGAGCCGTCGATCTAAAAACTAGATCGACGGTGGATATTTAATCATAAAGGAAAAAGGCGGAACGACGGGTTCGGAGAAGGGAGCGATATGGACCATTGGATCTGGGTGGAGTAGATCAGATCAACGCCAGAGAAATGATCACAGGATCACATCAGAGAAAAGTAGAAGAACCAAGAAAAGGGTCAAATGAAAGTTTGTGATGCGATTAAGCGCTTAGCACCTGGTCTTGGCGCGGCTCATATGCGGAAAAGGGGCTGGGTCTTAAGGCCTTATGGAAAATTAAGGTTTTTAGGCCAAAATGAGGGTGTTTTAGAGGTTTCTGAAGGTTTCGATAAGAGTAAAAAGGGGTTTTAAACCTTATAAAAGGATTTTACAAGGCTTTAAAGGGGATTTCAAGGGAATGATAGGTAAATGAAAGTGTTTATGGATGAAATGGAGAGGGAAAATGGAGAAGGGAAAATGAGGGAAAATGGAACTTCATGAGCAGTTTTTTCCTTTGGTAAACAACAGGTTTTTGAGGGCTTTTGAAGTGAAACAGCAGTGAACAATAATTCCAAGGATAAAAAACATATGGGACTTCAAGGATGATAGATTTTACAAAGGAAATGTTTATCTTGAAGGCCCACAAACATATTTAGCCACCCTTTTGCTTTGACAAATTATTATGGGTGGCTAACAAATTGCCCCTGTGACCAAACAAAATCTTTCTGTTTTACCTTTTGCCAATTCATGTCAGTGTTTGCTTGCTGAAGTTTTAAGTGACTGAATACCTTTAGAGACCAGTTTTCCTTTACTCTTCTTAACTCACTTTGGATTTGTTTAATCAATGTTTCTTTGTGTTTTCTTTATCATTGTGAATAGTTCCAAAGTTAAATTTTACATTTAATCAATTCATTATTTTCGAAAATAGGAATTGTCGTTTTAGTCTTCGTTTCTCTTTAAAGTTTTGAGTTATTGTTTTGCATTAGTTTCTTTTTCGTTCATATAAACTTAAAGGAAACTGAAAAGAAAAACATGCATTTGAATTTAGGGATTGTGAGTGCTACTCAAGGAATAGTTTAGGGAAAAAATTCATTTAGATGTGTTCATTGATGATTGCAAATTATCTGATTGCTCTATCCCTACTAGCTAGTTTTTCGTTGTCGAAAATCAATTCAAAACGAATGCTTATCATTCTAATTGCATTCTAGGAATGTTCAATACATATCATGGTGAACCTGAAAGACAAAATGATAATCAATATCAACATAAAATTTATCTGAATTTATCTAAGGAGGCATGGTAACATTCACGATAAAATTTAGAGGTCTAGGCTAGAGACATATTCCGATGACATTAAACATAGCAGCTGTCGTTAATTGTTTGCGATACATTCTGAGTGTGATACCTCATTCCACATACGTAAGTATATCAGAGATCTTCCACATACTTTCGGGTATATCGGTCGGTTTTTTAGTATGAAAAGTATAAGGGGATGCTCTCACTATGCGGTTTCGCATTAGACATCGCTAACACGGATTGCGCCTCCAGGTACCTTCACGTATAATTGGGAGGACAACTTTAGTTTGTTTACCATACATAGGTAACCAAGTCGTCCACATTGTACCTATGATACACCAAACACAACATTCAGCTAGATTTCTTGAACGTATAATAAGTCCTTGGTTTACTGAGGCAATATATTGCAGTTCACATTTACTTGGTAAAAAAATTGCCTAGTATCACCCTCTTTTTGTTTATTTGTTTTTGTCCAAAATCAATCAGCAATCGTGGAAGAAGATCAACCCCTTCCTCGTCATTCACGTAGGAAAACGAATAAACCTCTGTTACCGCCAGAAGCTAATCCTAGTAGAAAAAGGCGTTCTCTCCCTACCGAGTATGGTACTTACAAAACCCTTGGTGCTACATAATCTGATATATAAGAGACATCTGATCCTTTGAGTATCGAGTCTCGAGTCATTTCAACTGATCCCGGTTTATCTGCAACTGTCGAGACGGAAATCTCAAAGTTACCTGAAATTTAATCCAGTGAAATGGTGAATCCTGAACCCGAGCTTGTTCAACTAGAAGTCAATCCAATAGTTGATCTCGAAGTCAAACAACAAGAAGTTGTTCCGGTGTGACTGTCTGATTCTCAGCCATATGTAACTGTCGAGGCTTCCTCTTTACCGCAGAGTTTACCACCTAAAATTTATCTTGGGCCTGACGGTGAAGTGTTTACACCTGGATTTATTCTGATAGAGGAAGAACTTCATGAAGAGATAACCCCTTCGATCCCCGCTTATTTTGGGGTGGAGCTTCATTTATATCAGCCTTTTCCTCATTTTACCGACTCTACTTTCGTTGATCCTTTTTACTCTCAAGCTCTCGTAGATTCGTTAGAGTATTTTTTGGGTTATTTAACGATGACAAAGATAGCATCCCAAACTATACCGTCTGTTACAGCTGCAACATCATCAACTGTCACTTTGTCTTTGATGTTTTCGATGACACCCGAGGAACATTTTTATGGTGGTTCGTCTGTCCCACAGGTTTACTAAGCTTTAAATGGAACCTACTTTGATGTCTCCTCTAGTCCATGGACTTCACCCATGTCATCATCTGGAGTTATATATGGTTCATCTATCACGAGTATTGAACGACCTGACCCTCAATATCAGGTTGGTTCGTCTAATTACCGTCCATCTTATCCAGTATCAGTTGGATACCCTTCATATGAAAGTCAGTATGTGCAATATCCCTATAATCGATATGTTGGGGGTCATAGATGTTCGGTCCATATGGCATTACTCCATCATATTTAGGTCCATCATATGCTGGAATGCATGTTTCCCAATGGTAGCCTACTTTTCATGTTCAGCCGGAAACGGTTGTGTATCAATATCGACTAGCTCAACCTATCGCATCTGCACCTACTATGCTTGTCATTTATTATATGGTTGTTGCTCAGTCTGCACAAGCGGGTAATTCCACCCCTAACCCTCAATTTTTAGGTCTACAAACTCATTCTTCCCAGCCTACTATTCAACAACCATCTGTATCGGGAATTTCATAGCCACAGGCTAGTTTACCTTTTTCACAGGTTTTTTTTGGCCCTCTATATTCACAGTCGGGTCCGAATTATCTTGGTGGGCAACCATTTTATCAGATACCATGGCAGCCACAGCAACGATTCCCATAGTATCAGGCTTATCCAGGACCTGGTCAACAAGCCTACCCCTATCGGGGTTACCAACAACATAATCCATTTGTTTCTATGCAAAGGCCTACTGCTCAGGCGATTCCATTTTATCCTGGTTATGCTCAACCTGACCTTAATCAACAGTTTTCGTTTGTTGCAACATTATAATTACCAAATTTAAATTTTTTAACCACTGATCCAATTCATTATTTACCTTGGTGGTCGGTGATTCCACATAAATCACCCTCGGACATTCCAAAATTCAATGGAAATTATAGAGAAGACCCCTCTACACATGTCATGACTTATCATTTATGGTGTTCATAAAACTCCTTAAATGATGATTATGTTAGATTGTGTATTTTCCAGCGACTTATTGGTCCGGATGCGAAATGGTACATTGAATTACCACGAGCTTCATTTGATAACTTTACAACTTTAGACACTACCTTTTTAACCCACTTCTAGTTACCCATTAGATATGAAACTAGAACGGAACTTTTGACCAGCTTTAAACATACCACTGCTACCCATATATCTGATCATATACATTAGTGGCTTCGTCGTCGTCGAATGGTTAAAACATTTCTTCCTGATCAGCTTTTAGCTGAGTGGTTTATTAAGTCCTTGTTTCCATATATCACTGAGGATGTGGCTAAAGGCGGTGTTGTCACTAAAGATCATTGAATTACCACGAGCTTCATTCGATAACTTTACAACTTTAGACACTACCTTTACAACTTGAGGATGTGGCTAAAGGCAGTGTTGTAATTGGTCCGGATGGGAAGTGGTACATTGAATTACCACGAGCTTCATTTGATAACTTTACAACTTTAGACACTACCTTTTTAACCCACTTCCAGTTATCCAGGACCTGGTCAGCAAGCCTACCCCTATCTGGGTTACCAACAACAGAATCCATTTGTTTCTATGCAAAGGCCTACTGCTCAGGCGATTCCATTTTATCCTGGTTATGCTCGACCTGACCTTAA
Organism: Pinus albicaulis; assembly: GCA_034641835.2. Classification (NCBI taxonomy): domain Eukaryota; kingdom Viridiplantae; phylum Streptophyta; class Pinopsida; order Pinales; family Pinaceae; genus Pinus; species Pinus albicaulis. The sequence continues at coordinate 1,422,609,271 of CM076575.1, read as the reverse complement.
TCAACAGTTTCCATTTGTTGCAACATTATAATTACCGATTTTAAATTTTTTAACTGATCCAATTCATTAATTACCTTGGTGGTCGGTGATTCCACATAAATCACCCTCAGACATTCCAAAATTCAATGGAAATTCTAGAGAAGACCCCTCTATGCATGTCATGACTTATCATTTATGGTGTTCATAAAACTCCTTAAATGATGATTATGTTAGATTGTGTATTTTCCAGCGAACGCTTACTGGTCTAGATGTGAAATGGTACATTGAATTACCACGAGCTTCATTTGATAACTTTACAACTTTAGACACTACCTTTTTAACCCACTTCCAGTTACCCATTAGATATGAAACTAGAACGAAACTTTTGAACAGCTTTAAACATACCACTGCTACCCATATATCTGATCATATACATTAGTGGCTTTGTTGTCATCGAATGGTTAAAACATTTGTTCCTGATCAGCTTTTAGCTAAGTGGTTTATTAAGTCCTTGTTTCCATATATAATCGAGGATGTGGATAAAGGCGGTGTTGTCACTAAAGAGAAAGTCATTGCTCATGCCCAGTATCTAGATTTTATTTACACTCAGTCTAGCATGCTTTACGAAAATATTCCCAACGTGCCGCGACCAAATTTTACTCTTCCTCCTGCTCAATCTGGTCAGGAAATTCATGCCAGCGATGGTGTGATTGGCTCTGCTAATGCTCCAACAGCAATTCGACTATCTGGTCTTACACTCGTTGTTTCAAATCAAAACCCTACTACTTCTGATCTTGCGTCTTCTTCTAAAATCCATGCCGTGTCATTTGACAAAGGCAAAAGTCATAAGCAACCAGGAAATAGGAAGAAGGGGAAAGACAAGAAGAAATAAAATTCACCCCCGCGGGAAAAATCATCTGATTCATCCGGTTCTTTTAGGAAACCTCATTACCCTTTCTTGATATGTAATGAGGAGCATTTTACGTGAGATTTTCCTCACCACTCGGAACTCCCAAAGCTTCTTAAGACATCTACCGCATCTATAGTGTTGACAAATCCTTTTCCAAACCCGTAAACACATTTGGTTGCGATGGATCCTACTTCTAGTTCGCAAGTACTTATGTTATCTGTTATGAAGCCCAAAACTGATGTTTTGGTGTCGACACAAAGAAAAGCTTACATTAATCAGTTTTCCTCTTCCAATGGTCAAGCTACAGATCAACCTACCACTTCGAATTCGATGTCATCTGAATCAACTCTACCACATATCCTTCCAGAGTTAACATAAAACTGCCGAAGGGAGTAGTTCAAAAATCGACATTCAACCCTCGAGCTCGTGCAGCTCAAAATTATAATGTAGTAGAATATTTTTCTTAGTCACCTTCTGTTATGTCAACGCTTGAGGTACTTCAAAATTGTCCCTCCCAGAAGCAGGCTTTGTTGTCCACGATCGGTGCAATTGACCCGACAGATTCAAATCTCGTAGTCTTTAATCACAAGGACTATGAGCCAAAATTACCAGCAGAGTTAGCATTCTTGATTCAAGTACATGTCCTGAATCGCCTCATTCATCGCACTATCATTGATGAGGGCACATCTACTTGTATCATGTCAATGAGTTGCTGGAAGTCACTTGGTTCACCAACTTTGTCACAATCACCTATGACGTTGAAAGCTTTTCACGGTCGTACATATAAGCCTTATGGAATTCTTAATAACCTGCAAGTAGAACTAGGGGGGAAATCAATTACTGTTGAAGCTGAGGTTGTTGACGGACCCCTCGACTACAACATATTACTTTGAATACCATGGGTTTACTCTATGGATGTGGTCATATCTACCTATTTTTGTATGATCATATTCCCCCATAAAGGAAGTATCACATCCATTGATCAACTCTCGTTCTTCACCTCTGGTTCCCAGGAAACTGGAAGTGTTTCGTTAATTCACAGAGCCCCCACCTTCTCTTCGAAACATTGGTGTAGGACTCTTTAAGGATACTTCCCTAATGGGCACCTTTTCGTTACCGTCGCCTGCAACATCGGCGGAAATCACACATATAAAGACTCGCAACATGATATCTTCCACTTCATCTGACTTAAGGAAGACACCCAATGATTCTAAATTAGTTAGGTTGGGAAACATCAATCCGCTAAGTCCAATTAAGCTAGCATAGTAATCAATTTTCTTGGCTTATGAGACAAATCCAAATCCATTTTTGCCATCCGTTTGGGTTGATCGTTCTTCGGCTTTTGGTACTTCTTCTGATCCATTTTCACACGTATTCTCGACTAATGAGAGCATTATGGAATCCATGATTTTGGAAGAAGAACCATGGGAATCATCACATCAACGATTCCATCTTCTAGATTACAGTGAAGATAATTCATCTGAAATATATCACCCTACTGTCATTGAGTTCTTGACGAATTCTATTCCTATCCATGCCTTCAATTCTGAGCGAAACCCATTGAATATCGAAGAAACGATTTCTATCGATATTTCGACCAAAACCAGTATTGTAGAAAACATTCATGTCGATGCGTCTTATTCTCCATCTGAACTTGACACTTACCGCGCTCTTTTTCGTGAATTCTGAGATGTATTCTCTTGGTCATATGAGGAGATGCCAGGTATTGACTCCAGCATTGTTGAACATGAAATTAAAATGTATCCTGATGTTAAGTTGGTGCAACAACGCCTTCGTCCTGTTCACCCTAATAAAGTTGTTGTCACTAAAAGAGAGGTTGAAAAAATTTTGCGTGTTGGATTCATTTATCCTGTTCCACTTATTGATTAAGTATCTAACATTGTTCTGTCATGAAGAAACAGGGGACAAATAGAGTGTGTGTCGACTATTGAGATGTTAACCATTCTTGTCCGAAAGACAACTATCCAACTCCCTTTATTGACCAGACTATTGATGAATGTGCTGGATGTGAAATATTTTATTTCATGGATGGATTCTCCAGTTACAATCAGATTAATATTCACCCAGAGAACCAATATAAAGCGGGTTTTATCTCTCCCTGGGGCACATTCGCCTATCGTAAACTCCCTTTTGGTTTAAATAACATTGGGGCTATATTCGAGAGGGCAATGAATTGTGATTTTCATGACATCAAGTACATATTTCAATTGTATCTGGATGACTTACCTGCACATTCACGAAAACATGCTAACCACTTGCTACATTTGAGAGCGATCTTTTTACTATGTCGTCACTATAAAATATGCTTCAATCCACACAAATGTGTGTTTAGTGTTGGTTATGGTCGTTTTCTTGGATTTTTCGTGTCGAAAGATGGAATTTGACTTGATCCATTGAAGGTCCAGGCTATTATTGATTTGCCTTCTCCTTCCAATCTGCTTTAGTTACAGAGACTCCAAGGGAAGGCTAACTTTTTAAGGAGGTTCATTCCTAACTATGCCGAAATGGCTAAAGGATTTACTCGACTCTTTAAAAATGGGTTACCCTTCCATTGGGATGAGGTTGTGCAAGCTTCCTTTGGTGTTCTTAAATATTCCCTAGTCCGAGCATCATTAATCTATCCCCAAATTATCAGAGTGACTATTTCATGTATCTTGTCGCTACAGATACAACCATCGCTATGGTTTTATTCCAAGAAGAAGATGGGATTGAACATTTGATATATTATTTGACTCTTAATCTCAATGATACGGAATTTAAGGACACATACATTGAGAAGCTCGCTTTAGCAATCATTCAAGTTGTACAAATATTTCGCCATTATATCCTTCTCCGAAAGACCATTGTCATTTCGGATTGCCACCCTATGACATACATTCTGTAACGTAAATTGCTCAGGGAAAAATATTCAAAATGGATCATCATTTTGCAGGAATTTGATTTGGAATTCATAAAATCCAAGTCAAAGAAGTCTTTGGTGTTTTTTGAGCTATTTGTGACCTTCATTTGAGTAGTACCGAGCCTACTACGAAACCATCAATTCTGGAAGAGTCTTTGTTTATGATCGAGTCATCTGACCAGTGGTATGGATATTTCATCATCTATCTCCAAACCCAAAATTTTCAGCCTAATACCTCTCGCTCGCAACAATGACATATTTGATACCAAGCCAAAGATTATCTGATCGTCTAAAATACACTTTATCGTCGTGGTGTCGATACGATTTTACATAGGTGCCTCGCGCATGAGGAAACCGAAAATTTTCTAAATGATTGCCATTATGGTGCATGCGGTGGACATTTTTCTGGCTACGCTACCGCGCAGAAGCTTCTCCACACTAGTTACTTCCGGCCTACCATATTTCACGACTGCATTATCGTGGTTAGAAGTTGTCATGCTTGCCAAATATTTTATCGTAAAACCCGCCTGCCACTAGCACCAATGCATCTTGTCATCGTTGTTGGACCATTTGCAAGATGGGGCATTGAATTCATGACATGTAACCCCCGCTCGACCCGAGGGCATGGGTATATTATTGTCGTCATTGACTATTTTACCAAGTGGGCCGAGGCGACACCTACATTCAACAACACGGGACAGACAACTGCATTGTTATTTTTTAACCATGTGGTTTCACAATTTGGTGTACCACAAGCCATAGTCACAAATCATGGAAAAAAATTTCGCGATCACATTATGGATGAGTTGACTACCACGTTAGGAATGTCACATGATAGTTCTACCCCCTATTATCCATAAGTTAATGGACAAGTTGAAGCTATCAACAAGATTCTTAAGAGTATCCTTCAACACAAGATTGGGCTTCATAAACGAAACTGGCATTTGATCCTGTACTCGGTTTTGTGGTCATGTCGAACCTCGGTGAGAAATGCGACCGGATTCACTCCCTTTCAGCTGGTTTATGGTCTGGAAGTTATCTTACCGATACAATTGGAAATACCATCATTGAAACTCGTGATTGACCTGCTACCGGACGCTTCTGAAGAAGAGACACATCTTTTAGATCTCATCCATCTAGATGAAACACGTTGTGAAGCCACATTGGCCAACAAAGCACATAAGAGACGAATCAAGGTGCAATATGACGGCAATGTCAAGCCTCGCACCTTCTCGGAAGGAGACCTGGTCTTGCTTTATGACCAGGAAGTTGATAAGATAGGAACGGGGAAATTTGAACCATTATGGCATGAACCCTATATTGTCAAGCGCATTTTCACTAAGGGTTCCTACGAATTGGTAGATTATGATGGGATTACATTGTTGCAACCTCGAAATGGGTTGTATCTTAAACATTACTATGCATGATTTTGCATAGTAAACACTGTATTATATGCTTTGATTGTGTGTGTGTAGCAGTGTGCCTTTTATAGTTTTGCATGTGGTTAGTAATCTGCTTTGCATTTTTTGAAGATGTCAGAATCTTCAGAACCATTTGTTGGATATGCCAATGGTGCTAGTCGTGGTACTCATAATTTATCCTCTACAGCATCGTCCATTTTTTCTCCAAGTGGCGATTTAGTGAGATTCCAAGGGATTTGTGTCAGTTGATTGACTAACAATAATGTTGAGTATAGCGGGTTGATTGAATTAATCTCTCATGCCATTTCACTTGGAATTCGTTGCATCATCATCAGGTTGGACTCACAACTTGTCGTACTACAGCTTACTAGCGTCTATACTATCTAAAATCCAGCAATTCATCGCATGTTCCTTAGAGTTCGTATTTTGGAAATAAATTTTGATTACATTCAATATCAGCATATTTCTAGAAACTTTAACACTCTAGTTGATTCACTGGCGAATTATGTGTTAAATAGACATTTTCAACATATGTAAAGATATATTTTCAATTCACATCATACAATTGAATAGGATTGCACATAATTATAGAAAAAACACTAAAAGTAAAATAGATTTATATCGAGTTTTTTACAAAATTGTGTCCAAGACACCCTGGTCATCTGACCTCAAAATGTATACAGTCATAGCATAATCTAAGTAAAACTAGTGATGCTCATGATAGCAAGTCAATACTTGGGCTATCATGCGTAATAGCCTCATCCAACGGTTGGGCACACCAATATTATGGCGCTGCAGCCTCATGGGTAACTCCTCGATCCATACATCCAGTATCCCAAGCGTGAATCCCTCCACATGCTATTGCAACTCAGCAAGAGTCTCAGCTAAATCCAAAACCTGTAGGATTTCTCTTACAACAATCCTCTCTCTTGGTTCTCCCGCCTATTGTGCACGAACCACTGGTCGAACAGTACCTACATCTGCATACCTAAAACATTTTTAGTTTAGTCTTGGAAACATTAAACAAAAATATATATATATGTAAAAACCCCCAAAAAATAAAAAAAACATGGTCAACATTTTACCTATAGCACCCCATTAAGCGCCGGATGGTAAAATCAAATCTGGATCTCCGCGGAAAGCCATCCCTGTATATGGATGCTCCTCTATGAAGATATTATGTCTTCGGTGCCAACTGAAGAATGCAGTGGAAAATGAGATCAATGACTGACCAGCATGTCTAGCCATGAACTCGACCCACCACTACATCCATGTAAATCTAGGACCAACTAATCCCAGCGTCACATGTTGTGACTGCATCAATGGAACTTGCTCCAAAACAAAAGTGAGAAAAATAGACCCATAACTGAAATTTTTGTTCTTACCACTTTTTACCTTGGTCAGTTGTTCTTTCATCTGAAGGAATATTTCTTCAGCCCTGTTGAACACGGTTGGCTTGAGACACTCAAGCGCATACTGCATGTATGATCTATTCGTGACATGTAGTGTCACGTTTCCAGCTAGTTTTGTGATAGTGCATAGGAGAGTGCGCAAAGGCATATCACGCACATATTTGATATTTATCTTTCCATCTTTACTAGGCTCACTTCCTGGTCGACAAAACTGTTGGATGTAGTCCTTCACAGTTTGACCGCCACACGTAGAGCCCGCAAGTGAAATGGGGGCACCACGTCTCAACAAACATGTGAGAAAGCAAATGTCATCAACCAATATTGGGAGCACTTTGTCCCCAATGTGAAATGCCTAAATTGTCAGGTCTCGTGAATGGATAAAGAACTGTAATAGTTCCACGTATTGCCTCATCCTTGACAGTGAGAAGTACTTGAGCAACCCACAATATCTGAGGGCTCTCACAGTGCCAGGATCATTTAGGGCAACCATATCCTGTTCTTGAAGTTCTCTTTCTCACCACATAATCAACATTATGATCCGATGAAAGTCTAAAATAAAACCATAAGATAAGTTAGGATCCATATCATGCAAAAAACTGGGAATATTTTGGGCAGAAACAAAGATACAACTTTCTAAATTGCACCCAATGCACCCTTGAGTGAGAGACGGTGCATTGTAGAGGAACCGGGCCTCTTTCCAGCCTCTTTGCAATGAACTTTTCGACATTCAAGGGTGCGCTATACCTAGGGCGTCGTATATTTACCCTAGGGGCCCCAAAACTCTAAAAAATGTGCATGAAACTGAAAAAGAATGCATTCAATAGAAAGAGGAGGGTAAATTCTTCTACCTCGTTTGGACGACATGAGAAATGATCCACAGAATCTGTCGTAATCAGCTGCTGAAGTTCGAGGGTAAAACAGGCTCAGAGCACTAAAATCCAAATGGTAAAAATGACTTGGTAATTTCTTAATTTAATAGTCTTTTTGATTAATTTATGCATATTTAATGAATCGGCTATGGTTTTTACCCATTTTTACTATTTTAAACAGGTATTGTTAATCCATTTGATGTTTCTTTGAGCGGGTTTGCAACTGATTATAGTGAGTTAGTAGTGCATGATCGTGAAATACGATATTGACCACAAAGCATAGTTTTATTTCTTTTTCGAGCTTTTATTAAACATGAAAAAGGAATTCAAAGCATACTTTTATCCTATTTTTTTGAGCTTTGTTAAACATGAAAAAAAAAAGAATTCAAAGCGCACTTTTATCTCTTTTTAGAGGTTTTTTAAATGCGAAAAAGGAACCCCCCTAGAGTTCTCTTTCAACTCTTTTCAAACTCTCTAAATATGAAAATATTGTCGAGCGCTTGTCCTTTCGAGCTCGTTAAAGGAATTGAAACGACGTCTACTCAGTATAAGTTTAACCCTATTATGGACTGAGATAGATTATGATTACGAAAAAGGAAAACTCTAGTCTAACATGGCTAGGAGGTTCTCTCAGGTATTATTTTACGCTTTTTCAGATCTGAGGGACTATTATACGAAAAATAACTTGTGGAGTTTTCTTTTAGTCCCTTTTCCATACTCTATAAATATAAAAAAGGACCAAGTTCTCACTGTCATTAGACTCGTTAGGATTTTTCCATCATGACAAGATTGATTTTCACCTTTGCTAGACTCGTTAAAGCATCAAATAGCGATGGATTCACCCGCAGGGTGGAATTATACATCAAGCATATGTTATCCTCCTCAAGCTTGTTAAAAAATAAATAAGTATTGGTCAGTAATGACTAGGGAAAATTGGGAAAGGGATAAAACACTTTATGGTAGCAAGTCACTCTTGAACATGACACTTATTCACTTCATCTCCATGATTTTTGGGTTGGGTAATCTGCTTGATGGTCTATCATACCATCCATTGCTTCAGTTTTGGGTCAAATGATGCCAGTTCATCTAATGTCGCTGATATGTTCAAGGGAAGTCACTCAGTTATTCCTCGTCCTTTTCAATACTCATAAACCTTCATTTCATGACCGCCATCCCTGACATTGCTTCATAAGTGACATTCTATCTCCAAAATCATTACTCCTGTTTTTTTTCGTTGATGAGGGAAGCATCAATGCCCTCCTACGAAGGAGCTGCTTCCGTCGACATCAGCACATCCGCAGAAGTTGACTTAGAAACAACCTTTCAAGACCAGTACCTTAGAGCTTGCTCACATCAATAAAGTGTTTTCGTTTTCTTCGACGAAAGTACTATAGGGTAAAATGCTTGGGTTGTTGGTTATCGTATATCCCTCTCAGGGCTTTCCGGTGCCTTAGGCAGATAGTAATATTAGCTGTACATTTCACAAAGATGGCATATACATGTTCATATTAACTTAAAACAACTTGATGGAATGCGATAGAAAATTTCCCCTTTTACGATCTTGGAGTCCCTTGGAGAGCACTAGGCAGCGAAACAAGAGTCCTTCTTCACCGGCTCCAAATCTTAGTCCTGCAATCAATCAAAGAACTCGTGTAATTTCTAACACAACATATATCCTATCAATTAAGCCAATATATAATGAACCTCTAAATTATGCCCATCTGAGCCATTCATATCATACTATGTAAATATTCAAACAATAATGACAATATTAAGCATCAAATGGACAAAACAGATACAGTTCTATTGATTTTGAAAGAAGGAGGATTACAACCGTCGGTTGTACCAAGCCCTCCTTAGCCTTCCAATCTCTCTATCTCTCAAGTAGTGAAGTCTTAGTCAAAAAGCTCTCTAGGAACCTCTTTGACTCTTGGCCTTCACACTATAACACTATTCTCTACTTCACAAGTATTCAGAACATTAGCAATCCTTCGACCTTCAACTAAGAGCCTTCAGCTCCTTTTTATAGGAGAGGGAGAAAGTCATTGTTGCCTTTCTCTTTCCACTAGTTTGGAATAGAAAAAACTAAGATGTTTCTTTAATCTCTATGCTTTTTCCTCCTTGGGAGTTCAGTCTTTTATGGAAGTGACCAATAATGAATTGGTGCTTTGCAGTTTCCTTTGTGAACTGACTCTCTTGTGAGGGAAAGCCAGAGATTCAAATCATTCTCCGTGCGTTTTTCCCATTTCAAACTTAAAACATGGGTAACACTACCCTCTAGTGTAAACAGAGCATTGCCCTAGCCACTAACACGGTACATTCACTGGTCTTATGCGTTATAACGCTCCTGCTTTGTTATAGAAAGGCGTTACCTTGGCAGAAATAGGTTTAATTTAGGTCTTTGTATTCCTTCCATATTTGTCTTCTCCTCTGATCTAATGAGGAGGTATTTTGACCTGTAACAGATGCCCCCTAAAGTGTGAGGTCAGAGACGAAGACGATGGCTGAAATACTTTATAATTTGTGTAGAGATAAAGAGATTGAAAGACTGAGGAAAACCTGAAACAACAACATATGTCAGAAAATATAGTATCTGCCTTGAGTCGGGCATTCCCATGCTCAGTAGCTTAAACAACATGATTTCTCTAGAATAGAGATATGAAGAATCTGTCCACCGATAAGCACAATGTGGAAGTGTCTATCATAATAGGATCAGGCTGAAGAAGCTGTCTCCATAAACAATATCGCAACTTGGGGAAGGAAACACAACTTTAATGATGTAGCCTTTGCCCCAAGGTCTTGACCGCCGATTCACTTAAACTGCATATTCCTCAACATGTGAATGAAGGAGTTGTCCTCGAACATGTGAGAAATCGTCTGATTACCAGTCGATAATGAAAACTGTTAACAGACGCGAAGGCGGCCACCGATAATGATGATGGTCCCTAAGATGCACAGTACAATCTAGCGAGTGTGAAAAATGAGTTGAAGTCAAACACTCGTAGAATCATTCGACCAGGAGCCAATGATGAAGACCCCTGATCAAACACAAGACTACCTGCCACTGATGTCTGCAAGTATCCAGGTACTGATGGGTTTCTGGATCAGCTTCCTAGATAAGATGTTGAAGTCGATAGGAAGAGATATGTTGAAAGGTAGGCACTGAGGCGTCCTACATCAGTCAACACGAAATGGAAACCAACTGATGTTTTTTATGATTCGAGATAATGAAGAGGAAATGGAGATGTCGAACGACAAATAATTTCTGGAATAATGAGCGGTTTGGTTGATAACAGGAGCAGTAGATAGCGAGATCTGGCTGAACAATAGAAGGCATTCTAGTAGGGTACTAGGCAGCTGAAGCTTGATGAACACCAAAGAGTGTGTTAGGATTTTACCGGTGCAGGGACACTCGGAAATGAAGGCCAATACTCATAGATGGTAGGGTTCGGCTAACTGCGAAAGAGTTTTCTGGGAAGTGCCATGTTCAATAACTTTTCTGCCAAATCGACCTTTTCTGAAATGTAACAGAGGTAGTATCCATTTTGTCCAAATTTTTCCCCGTCTAATTAAGTTTAACGAGTCCAGACGAGTAAACTCGGTGAATTTTTCATATTTAGAGAGTCTGAAAAATGTCAGAAAATAAAACTCTGTGCCCCTTCTGATTAGGTTTACCGAGTCCAGACGAGTAAACTTGGTGAATTTTTCATGTTTAGAGAGTCTGAAAAATATCATAAAAGACAACTCCACGCCCCGTCTGATTAGGTTTAACGAGTCCAGACGAGAAAACTCGGTGAATTTTTCATATTTAGAGAGTCTGAAAAATATCATAAAAGACAACTCCATTGGGGTACCTTTGTCATGTCTTGATAACCGGGCACGACAAAGGGATAATAGTAAGCCCGAAATAGTTCATTTTCTATGAGTTATTCCATTGAAGCCAGAAAAGTGAGAAATCTATGTTCAATGGACGTCCACCTCATTTTGTTATGAGTACGAGGAGACGGAGTAAACTCAATACTCTTTGTGAAATTTTAACGAGTCCGACAAAAAAAAACTCGGTGCCCTCCGTGAAATTTTAACGAGTCACGCAGAGAAAACTCGGTTACTTTTTTAGTTTAAAGAGCTTTGAAAAAGAGAAAAGAATGGCTCCTCACTTTCTGTCGTGGTAGTTTAATGAGCCCGACAAAGTCAACACGGGGTTTTTTCAGTTTTATGAGCACGAAAAATATTCCTAAAAAGAAAGCTCAGTGCTTCTTCATAGTTTTAACGAGTCTGAAGAAGAAAAATCTAGGTTTTTCAGATTAACGAGAAAGAAAAAGACCATACAAAAAGAACGCTCGATATCAACTTCATATAAGTTTAACGAGTCTGAAGAAGGGAACTCGAGTTTTTTTGGATTAACGAGCAAGAAAAATACCGTAAAAATAATGCTCGATATAAAACATGAGTATGTCTGCATATAAATCTTGAACACTCATCAGAACATCCGTACCAAATCTCAATAGTTGTGACACATGCGTAGCAAGAATTCACGACTTTTGCCGACTAGCGTGAGGGAGTCATGCCCCAGAATTTGCTATAAGAAGGTCGGAAGACCTTCATTTTCACCGTTTTGAATGTTGTGAAGGAGCTCTGGGGTGAAAAGGGGTGAAATCTTCAGCTGACGATTACGGTCAATCTGGGCAGAGGTATAACGGCTACGTTAAACGCATAACCCGTGATGGGATACCACGTTAGCGCGCTCTGTTTTGTACTAGAGCCAGCATTAGGCGCATCGTGTTTTCTAGCAACTCAATTTTTTCTATTTTGAAGTGGTCCAGGCAAGTTTTGATCGGTTGAAAATGTTGCATTTGCAAGTATTCAGCTGTTAATCATGAGAATCTAGCGAGAGAGAGAACATGAACGAGAAGAACGAGAGATGGTGACGGATGCCGCAAGCTTTATGGCTCTCTGTAGAAGGGGATTGCTAAAGTATGCCTGCTTATAACTGATGAGGGGTCAAGAGGACCTCCTGAGGTGGCTAATCCAGCAATGGGACGAACAGCACCATGTCTTTCGGATTGGGGGCAATGAGCTCTCAATCGAAAAGGATGATGTGTACTTTTTGACCGGCCTATCATGTCACGGGGTGAGGCCCAACTTGACGAGGTCCAGAGCTGACCCATGTTCCACTACTGATCTGATTCGTGCACATTGCATACGTGACACTCAGGCTGTGAGCAACCGGATACCGATCGCCCAGGTGACTTTGAGACCACTGCGGTCTATATTATGGATGATTGTTCACTTGGCAGGTGCCAAGAGTCAGCATGCGGCCACCAAGGGCCAGATGCTCCTATCCTTGGACTGTATGAAGCCTCAGGTTTTCGACTGGTGTGACGGATTTGTCCGTCGGGTCCGAGCAGAGCTTACCACATGTAAGACCCGTACCCAGAGAGAGTTTGGGTACGGTACACTGATTGTCTCTTTCATACTGGAGTGGATACCACTGATGAGGCCTAGGATCGTTACAACGCCATTGGGTCCGCGCGAGCCAAGGCAGGCTCGATGGGCTGCTTTGCTTCCGCGGACTAGGGAGGGTCCCGTCAGCCACTGTTTTGATGATGGATTTTTTGATTGGCTCAACTCACAGATTATTATGATTGAGGATTATCCCTATGCAGGGATGAAATTCACAGGCGATCCAAAGTTAGTGTTTCCCCCTGGCACCCAGTGGGGGCTCGATGGTAAGAAGGAAAGTATCAGTGTATATCAAAGAAGTACTTTGTTTTTTGTCTTTTGAATGTTTATGCAATTTTTTTTTATTTTTTTTTTGGTTGAAAACAGGGTGAAAATTATGTTTTGACATGAAGTGTTTGTTTGCTTGACACAGATGTGGCACCTGTCTGGCCAGTTGGGGCCCCTCGCTATGCACGGCGAGGACTGCAGTTACCCGAGGCTGGCACACCAACAAATGATGTGGAAGTCGGTGAGGATGATGATGCCCAAGTTTTACATGAACTCTCTAGAAACCTGGAGGGTCTGAGTATGGGTATACCACCCCTTCCTATTCGGGAGGTTCCAGTTTGTCTGCAGCGACATACTGTAGGTGTGCCAGAGAGATACCTGGTGCCTCTGAGGAGGATAGATAGAGAAGTTGTATGCTGCCATGATCATCAGGCCTAGTTGGCGGAGCGGATGTATTAGTGTCAGAGCGTGGCTTAATGTAGCCAAAATTTTGTAAAACACCCAAGTTTTGGAAGATTTTTTGATGTAACTATTGTTCTGGACGTGACATATATATATATATATATATATATATACACATACTTTTTTGGTGATTTTGTGTTTTTTTTAGTTTTTATGTATTTTCAATGGGATAAAAATATATATACTCATGGGTAAATCTTTTATAGTAAATGTGACAAATGCCAATCTAACACATAGTTTGAAAAAGAATCGGCTAATGTATTAAATTCTCTAGGAACGTGCTCAAATGTAATTGTTTGAAATTAACGTTCTAAAAGTCGCACTCTTAAAAAATAATGCAACAAGACTGGATGACGGACACGATAATGATTGTTTAAATGCATAATGATGAGTTGGGAATCTAACCTGACCACTAAATTGGAGATGTCACGAGATGCCGCTTCCATGAGGAGTTGGATCACTAACATGTACTCGGAAACATTATTGGTGGCGCAACCTAGGAAGATTCCCCCAGGACCGAGGAAGGGTGACTCAAGAGTGTAGAGAACCCAAGCAGCTGAAGCAATGCATCTAGTGTGATGACTAGCACCATTTGCATATCTGACGTATGATAAAGAGGGTGACGACATTTGTGTGGAAGAAAAGATTACATGAGAAAACACTGTGAAAACCAAAAAACATCCAGAGACATCAAAACAACAAGAAAAACTTATATACATAAAATTACAAAGCATATGCCTAGTGCGAAACTAGGCAAAATACTTCTTTAAGTAGAGCCCACTGCGGGGCTCCGCGAGTGGAATTCCATTACAGTCCTGAAGTTCATAAGCTCCTTTTGAGAGGACTTCAGTGACGATGTAAGGACCAAGCCATAATTGTTGGAGTGTTCCTGCCCCCAAGAGGTCATGTTTCTGATCATAAAGTAGAACAAGATCTCCCTCTTGGAAAGAACGAGGCTTGAAAATTTTGTTGTATTGAGCCTTGACTCGACGTTGGTGAGCTTTGACTCGGTGCTAGTGTAGCATCTCAACGAGTTCATCCAAATGATCAAGTGAGAAAGTGCTCTTCTTGTGGCGGTGGTGCCAGCAGGAGTTCAACGGCTAGTTTGAGTGATGGAATTTCGCACTGATTGGAAGTACCACTCCGTTGGGACCTGTAAATGTCATATTTTTATCCACCTTTCCCTTCACTATTCCTTACATTTCATCATCCCATTAACCTTTCATCATATCATTTTCATAAATACATTTGGGTTTCACCTTCTTATTTTCCACTTTATTCATTTTTGTATTATAAGTGAATTTATGATTAAATATTAGAAAATATACATGTTTTTATATATATCTCAAGAATATGTGAGCTTTGTAATGTGTAGGAAATATGTGAAGGATTAATTCCAAGAGACTTCTTAAATATCTCCTCCACCATATTAAGGAGATAATTATGCAAGCCTATTTCTAAGGAGAAGATCATGGAGGATTTGGTTGGCATATCTTATCCAAGATATGTGAGAGATGTGTGGAGGATTCAAAGGGATAATATCTTGTAATAATGGGAAATTAGTTGAGAGTGCTTGAGAGAATATTGGATATGTAATTATGAGATGGTTATCTTCCTCATGTATATAAGAGAGTGCTCTCTCTTCAATTTCAGAATAGAAAGGGGGAGAATAGAGAGATAGAGTTTTTGAGTTTTTGAGTTCATGATTTGTAATTTGATTCTTGTAATATAATTTGAGATAGCTTTATTGTTGTGAGCTCACATATGTTGTTTGTCATTCAATTCTTCACATGTTGTATTGCTTTTCCTTTATGCAATTTCCTGCTTTCCTAGTTAGTGTTTCAATGCTTTTCTAGATTAATTTGATTTCAGTAATTTAGGTTAAATTAGTTCCACTTCAGTCCTGCATATATAGTGCTTGTGTCTCGTAAGCCTACGAACCTCGGATTGAAAAATTAAATAGTTGGGCAAGTACTACAACAGAATTAAACGATAATATTTTCGCCCAAACATTTTGGCGTCGTTGCCGGGGAGGCACGATGGATTGAAGTTTAGTTTGATTTTTCATGCAAGTGTGTTTAGACATGTTCCTAACTCCGAGGTGTTAAGGCGGTAAGACTTGGGGAACAGCCTACGAAATGCATTCGAGATACCGTAACGGGCTCGACCTCTTATGGATCAGGGCATGTAGGGTGTGTTTACATTTATGCAAGTGTGAATTTCAATTTCTGCAAGTGTGTTTGATTTTCGCAACTGTGAAGAGTGTTTGATGAATTCATGGTTCATGGTTGTAATTGAATAATTCAATTACTAAATTAATGAGCAGTCCTTGTAAGAGGGTTTAATTGAGTATTGAATTCAAGATTATCTCTGTGGTCTTTGTTTTTTTTTCAATTTTTAGTGTGCTGATTTGGAAGAGTTTTTGTGAACTAAAACCTTGTAAAAGGATTAAAAGCTCAAACAATTATTAGCACTCTGTTTTTAGTATGTAAGAATTCCTTTTTCAACATGGTTTTACAATGAGTTTCGACTTGGAACTACTCACTCAGATCCTAGCAGAAGTTGGGATCTCTTCTTCCTTGGAAGAGGAGATCTTGACAAGAATTAAAGGTTCAACTACTCCCCAAGAAACAAACGAAGATTCAACATCTAAAGAATCCTGCATATCTGATGGCGAACAATCATTCGAACAGGAGATCGAGGAAGAAGAACAGCAGATCGGGGAAGAACAACAGGAGTTACAACATGATCTAAGTGAGAGAAATTGTGCCTATCAAAGCTTTATCGAACAATGGTTCCAGGTAAGTACTAGATTAGATTCATCTTTTTATTTTTTAGTTGATTTGCAGTTACAGCAACTAGACTCATTCACTCTCGAATATTTTCATCCATCATTTAAAAAATTGCTACTGGATATATTGCTGTTACTGCTACATGAATGGCTTCATTGGAAATTTAATTACACGTAAAGAATTTTTTTCTAATTAGTATAGAGTAGGTAGGCTTTCATTTTTAGTTTTTACTTTCATTTTCAGTTTTGCTTTTACCTAGAATAAGTATGCTCTCCTCCACGCTTAGTGTGATCGCGAGGATCAGAAAATAGGGATGATTTAGACTAATTTCAGGAATAAATAAATGTTTTGCAATATGCTTGATCAAAAACATCTTTCAATATGCAAATCATTGTGTCCATTTAAAAAAAAAAAAAAAAAAAAAATTAAGTCTAAAGCAAAGTTTAGTTTCTTTCTAAATTTTAGTTTTTCATTGATTAAAAAAAAATAAAAAAAAAATTAAAACTAACCATTTTTGTTTTTGTAAAGATAAGGTTAATTTCATTTTTTTTTATACTTTTAATAATAATAAAAAAAAAATTATTTTGAACTAACAATTTTTCTAAGACAGGATACAATTTCATTTTCTTTTAAATTTAAAAAAAAAAAAAAATACAATACAGAACAAAACAACGGAAAATAATAAAACAATTAAAACATCAAAATAAAAACAAATCATAAAAATAAAAACAAAAACAAATAAAAAATAAAACATTCAAAAATGAACAAAGAGTGCGTCCATGGCATCACGAATTTACACAGTCGAAAGACGACCGAAAAATCTAGGCCGCATAACGAATTTGTGAAAGACGCTGGATCACCATTAGACTACTCCAGAAACGCAAAATTGGCAAAGCTGCCTTACCATGCACCAGTATCCACCCATCTCTCCGACCACTGTTCATAAACCTGCAATCTACAACAACAAACCAAAACCAAAACGATAAGCAACAAATAAATGAAAGTGCAATAAACTAAATTTGGGATACTATGCGGATGTTGATTAAAAAATATCGGCCAAAATCCACGGGTTGTTACATTGGCATCTCAAGATAGAAGGAATGAAATCCCATCAGTATCACTATTTTTATGGATTCGCCTTCCTAAATTGAGATTAAATGATTATGTTGTTGCTTATTAGAAGGATCCCAGGCGTTGAACCAGTTAGCACTGCATGGGTGATGATGAATCAGGATACCAGGCAGCTTTATAAAGTAACTGATGATGTGAGGGATGAATACATGGTTCATTGCCCAAAATATCCCAGGCTAGAATTTCCGGAGGAAAACAATAACAGTTCCAAAAATATACCTAAGCTTGAAGATCCCGCACAACACTCAAGATCTGGACTTACGCCTAGGAGAGCTGATCTGGATATGAATCAGCATGTCAATAATGTGACATACATCGGATGGGTTCTGGAGAGCATGCCACAAGAAGTTTTGGATACACATGAGCTAGAAATGATAACTCTTGATTATAAGAGAGGATGCAACAAAGATGACATTGTTGAGTCTTTGACAAGTTTACTGTTTGAACCATCCGATAGTAGTGCAGTTGAAAATGGTCCTTTTCCATCTAATGGAAATACAACCTCCACAAATGGAGTTGCAACAATTAGAAGTCATGGCAGTCTCTCATCGAATAATAGTGGCTTTGAATTCTTGCATATGCTAAGATTGGCTGAGAGTGGTTTCGAGATTAATAGAGGTCGAACTGAATGGAGGAGGAAACTCGCTAGATAGTCAGAAAGACCGATTTTAAGGTGATCTCCATTGGCCGTTGCGTGTGAAAAGTTTAAAATTCTATTTTCTTTGTTAAATAACTTGTGTTCAATGGATTAGAAGTTGTCATGCTTTTAGCTTTTAGGAAATAGCTTTGAGTTGCCTCACACGGGCATAAGAGGCCTCCATATTACAGAGTGCTTGTTAAGCTTCGCAAGAGCTGCTAAATGTTGGCAAGACTATAAATGCTTCTGTTGTGCAATTTCATTATTTTATTGTGTAGCGCTTCTGTGGGGTAGATATTGTTCGAGGATTTCATAGGGAATTGATGGATATTTGAGTTTCTTTCAGAATCATATCCCATTGCAGTTGGATAAGTCTGTGGATGTTATCTTACTACTATCAATTCCAGTTCATATTTTCTACTTGTATTATTAGTTTGACCTTAGGAAAATTGACAATAAAATGCTGTATATTTTAAAATAAAATTAAAAAAAATAAAATAAAAAATAAAATAAAATTTTTTGCCCTCATTCATTTACATAAAAATTCATAAAAACCAACTACTCGTTCCCTAACAAATACAAAACCTTTTCAAATGTTTTAAATCACTTTTACTACAAACCAATAAAAACATTTTGAAGAAAAAATACTACACAATCAATGAATACATTGCATGGGGACATGCAATATTTCCAGATTGGGGGGGAGTAAAAGTATGTTGGATTTTATCATTTATTTTAAATTTGTGGGCAAAAGTTAGGATGCATATACTAACAAGATAAATGAGATTGGTGTTGTGTAGGTCAACAGGAAGCTTATGCAGAAAGTTCAACATTATGATGCGACACCTTTTTCATCCACGATTAGTGTAACTTCGAAAAATAATTTAAAATGGACATTTAATATATTCTTGAAAATGAGCTAATTTGGTTTTGAGTCACTTCATACAGGAATGATCGACGAAGATGGCACACAAAGGCGGAAATTTTTATGCAGGAATTGAAGAAAATCATGAAGGCGAGATATCTAGAGATCACATGCATCATGTCGTGACATTTACCATTACACAAAAACCCTTTTGCATCATGACATGACTACTCAAATTTTTCCTTCCAAGCGCCTAAATCATTCCTATGTTGCAGCCCATCTTCCATTACCTTATCTTTCACGACTTCATGCACGCCTATTTTTCTGAATCGCATACATTCCTTTATCCTTTTCAGTTTATTGGCTTCTAGTTTGCCTTCTGAATAAAACTCATTCCCTTTCCATGATTACATTGCCTTGTTTTCCTCGCCATGCTGATCCACACTGCTTGCCCGTGAGTTCTTTCCATTTATAGTCCTACCAAATATTTTTGTACAAACTCGCGTTGACTGATGTGGGATTCCTTAAGGCCCACCTTTCAACAAGTCTTGCCCCATCGACATCAGCACCTTATCTGGGAAATAGACTAGAGTTCCTTTTGAGTACCTTGAGACTTGCATGCCTTAATGGCAAGTTCTCTCACTGACAATCATGGGAATACATCAATGTCCCTTGATCGTCAGATCTTGCAAATGGCTCGACGTCAACCCCTTTATTCGCATTTCGCAAGATGTACTCAGGTACCTTGGCACTCATTGACATCAATGGTGAGTTTGCCTCGCATTGGTTAACGACATGCATCAATGGCCGGTAATCCAATGATCTCTTTTCATGCTCGACATCAACACATTCTTTCGCATGATTAGACTTGTACCATCAGTTTTGTAGCAGACGAAGACTATACATCTTTTCCATGACTCCCTCAGCAGTTACCGCAGCATGAGTTCTGATCGACGAGAGTACCACAGTTCCACTTTCAGCCTTTATCTTTTCCATGATTCAGCATCAGCAGTTCAGATTCCTTCATTTCTCAGGATCCAGTTACAAAAACATCAGTCACATTTTACTGATCCAGCAGCAGCAGTAGCAACTACATTCCTATTGCATATTTCATCATTCTTGGGTAAGTAGAGGTATGTTGTTTTCTAATCTTTAATTATGTAATTCCTTATATGCTAACTTGAATATTTTGGAAAATTCCCTCACCATGCTACATTTCCTTTCATGAGCCATGTCAAGTTGCAACCAATTCAGTTGGGGGGGGAACTATATTCACTACATATTCACTACCATGATTCCATTTCTTCACCACTATCACTCCATTTTTTTATTTTTTTTCTCATTTACCATTCACCAACATTTATTTTCCAACGATACTTTGTTGCACTTTGCTTCATACGCATTAAAATACATATTGGCATGCTTCATTAATATTACAAAAGGGCTTTCTTATGCACATTATGATTTCCAGTGAATGTTTACATTATTATTGCAGCAAGAGAACATAAAACGAAATGAATGTTGTTAACACAAGAACCAACATTCTTTGTATTCATGAGAACCAACCAAAAGAAAAGAGAACAGAAAATGAAATGAATGTTGCTAACACAAGAACCAACATTCTGTGTATTCATGGTTGTCACACAAGAACCAACCATAAGAAAATGTAAGTTGTTACTCATGTCTTTCAATATCCTGGAAACATTCATTATTAAAAGACATCATCATGTAAAGCCAAAGTTCAAGATGCCAAATGTTCTTAAAGAGACCCATGCATGGTTGCATGAGGACATGCAACAAGTTCAGTTGGGGAGGATGTTGGGACTCAGAAATGTCATATTTTTATCCACCTTTTCCTTCACTATTCCTTACATTTCATCATCCCATTAACCTTTCATTACATCATTTTCATAAATATATTTGGGTTTCACCTTCTTATTTTCCACTTTATTCATTTTTGTATTATAAGTAAATTTATGATTAAATATTAGAAAATATACATATTTTTATATATATCTCAAGAATATGTGAGCTTTTGTAATGTGTAGGAAATATGTGAAGGATTAATTCCAAGATACTTCTCAAATATCTCCTCCACCTTATTAAGGAGATAATTATTCAACCCTATTCCTAAGGAGAATATCATGGAGGATTTGGTTGGGATATCTTATCCAAGATATGTGAGAGATGTGTGGAGGATTCAAAGGGATAATATCTTGTAATAATGGGAAATTAGTTGAGAGTGCTTGAGAGAATATTGGATATGTAATTATGAGATGGTTATCTTCCTCATGTATATAAGAGAGTGCTCTCTCTTCATTTTCATAATAATAGATAGAAAGGGGAGAATAGAGAGATAGAGTTTTTTGAGTTTTTGAGTTCATGATTTGTAATTTTATTCTTGTAATATAATTTGAGATAGCTTATTGTTGTGAGCTCACATATGTTGTTTGTCATTCAATTCTTCACATGTTGTATTGCTTTTCCCTTATGCAATTTCCTGCTTTCCTAGTTAGTGTTTCAATGCTTTTCTAGATTAATTTGATTTCAGTAATTTAGATTAGATTAGTTTCACTTCGGTCCTGCATATATAGTGCATGTGTCTTGTAAGCCTACGAACCTCGGATTGACAAATTAAATAGTTGGGCAAGTACTACAACAGAATTAAACAAACATATTTTCACCCCCCAACACTACCTCCGTTCCAAAATCAAGTTGGAAAGGTGTGAAGCCTGTGGCATTTTTGACTGACGTTAGGTATGCCCATAATGCGGAATAAAACTTCCGATGCCAAGTGGTTTTATGGTTTCCAACCAATCGACGAATCATGGTTTTGAGGACGCCATTTACGGCTTCGACTTGACCATTAGCTTGAGGGTAATAAGATGAAGAATTATCTTGACGGAAACCTAGCATGGATGTTAATTCAGTCATCATGTGATTCTAGAAGTGGGATCCATGATCTGTGGCAATAGATAGGGTTACAACGAACAGACATTTTACCTGATTGAATAGGAAGAGAGCGGCGGTTTCACCATCGGCCTTGAAAGTGGGAAGGGCCTCTACCCATTTCGTAAAATAGTCGATTGCAACCACGGTGTAGTTGTGTCCATTTTCTGAAGTGGGATTGCAGGTGACGAAGTCAATTCCCCATTTAGTGAAAGGACCAATGGAGATAACCAGATGAAGGGGGGTAGGATGAGCGCGCATTTTCTTTATGAAAATTTGACATGGATGGCAGTTCTGGACCGCTGCAATACAGTCTTTAAACAAAGTGGGCCAATAGTAACCTGCGCGCAATATTTTTTGGGTAGTAGCTATGCCCAAAAGATGACCACCGCATGTCCCTGCATGGCAGTCATTCAAAACGCGTTCCACCTCATCGAAAGTGAGACAACATCGGAGAATAGTATCAACACCACGATGATATAGTGTATCGTTTAGCACGAGGTAGTGCTTTGCTTGGTGGCGGATATGACGACGGTCGTCGGACGTGAGAGTTGGGCGGAAGCGTTGGGTTTGTAGGTAGACCAAAATGTCTCCATACAATGGGTCCGAAGAATCAACCAAGTATACAGATTCATCAGAAAATGGATCATGAGCTACTTCTCCTGGGTCGATTCGGGGAAGATCCGATAATAATTCGGCGAAGACGAGGGATTTCTTTTCTTTGGCAGTCGTGAAGACAAAATCAAATTGCTGGAGGATTATGATCCATTTGGAATATTTTCCTCCAATAATTTTTCTAGACAAGATATGTCGCATGGGGTTCTCCAAAGCAATAACCATAGTCTTTCGCAGCAATATATAATGTCGGAGTCGGGTGACGGCAAAAACTACCGCCAGAGAAAGTTTCTCCACATGTGAATAACGTAATTCAGGTCTGATTAGACCTTTGGACAAATAGTATATCACATGTTCACTGTCGTCACTGTGTACTTGAACCAAAACCATTCCAAGTGAGGACGGTGACGCTGCCAGGTAGAGGAGAAAGTCGCGTGAGTAATCGGGGGCACTAGGGAGTGGGGATGAAACAAGTGCATGTTTTAAAGCATCGAATGACCGTTGAGCTTGGTCATCCCACAAATATAGTGTTCCTTTCTTCAATAAACGCATAAATCCTTTCGTCATCTTGACATAGTTAACGATGAAACGACGCAAAAAGTTTGCCTTCCCTTGCAAACGTTGGAGTTGAAGGATGGATTGTGGTGCCGGAAATTCAACAATCGCCTTAACCTTATCGGGATCAACCGTAATCCCGTGCTTGGAGACAATGAAAACTAACAGACGTCCGGACTCGACCATAAATACGCATTTATGAGGATTCAAACGTATATTGTAGAATCTGCACCTAGCAAAAATTTCTTTCAGATGAGCAAGGTGATCATGTCGTTTCTTGGAATGGGCTAGGAGGTCATCCAACTAAGCCTGTACAATATGTCAAATGTCATGAAAAGCATAGTCCATAGCTCGCTGAAAGGTTGCTCTAGCATTCTTTAGACCGAATGGGTGTTTTCGATACGCAAATGTGCCCCAAGGACAGATGAAGGCAGTTTTATGCTGGTTGTCTTTTTTAATGGCAATCTGGTTATAGCCCGAGAATCTATCCATGAAGGAAAAATATTCACATCTGGCACAATCGTCGAGAATTTGATCAATGAACGGTGTAGGATAATTGTCTTTGGGACAAGCGGCATTCAGATCGCGATAGTCGATGCAAACTCGAATCGTGCCTTGTTTTTTATCAACGGGAACCGGATTGGAAACCCATTCTGTTAAAGGAACGGGATAGATGAAACCAGCGTTTAAAAGTTTTTCCATCATAATACCAAGCAAACACATTGCGGAATTCCTTGAAAAGGGATGTGAAGCACGCAATTTCCTCAGGATTGCACTCGACTCCAATCTGAATATTTTCCACGATACCCATTTTGACCGAGATATCAATGAGCATTGTCTTAGAAATATTACCCATGTTCCCTTCTGAATCGATAGTTTGAACAGTCGTATAATCGGAGGGAACTATCTTAGGTTGGTCAAAAGATGGGATTTCAGTTTTTATCGGCTCTGAGTCAATCATCGAAGCGCGATGGTGAAACTCTCCCCAAGGTCGTTCTTCTAGAGACATGATCTCTCGAATAGCTTCGTCTTTAGGCAAGACTTCATTGAGGAGATCTTTAGGGAGAACTGTGATGGGTGGGAGGTTTGTACCGTTGGTCGAAACCATAGCAGTGGAGGGTTCATATGCGGTTTGGATGGCTTGGTAAGCCAAATCGGCCAATGAGAGCGACATCTGATCTCTGTAGGAATCGATTTCTGAAGGTGTCAGAATGATCCATGGGTCGATAGAGCCATCCAAAGTGGTGGATATCATTTCAACTGTGTTTGGGATCTGTGGCGGCGGGAGAGGAAAACAACCCAGTAGGGAAGATGCCTTCAGAAAATTGGTACCGATACTGATGTAAGAGTCAGGAAAGCCTCCTATTAGGGGTACAATGCTACTTGGTAACGTGGCATAATCAGGGGTGCAGAAGGATAGCTGATCCACTGTGACTATTTTCCCATCTAATGGAAATAGGATGAGTCGGAAGACCGAAGACACAATGGCAGTCATGGCATAAGACCAACTGCGACCAAGCAATAGATTATAGTCTAGATGGCGCTCTACGACTTCAACGTCCACGTTTACCATTTTCCCACTCAGAGTGATGGGAAAGCTAGCAAGGTATCCTTTTGGGAGGAACGTGTGGCCATCGAAAGCTTTGAGGGAATTTGATGGCGGGGTGAGGGTAGGAGAACCTAAATTGAGCCAGCAAGCTTGTGACATAACGTAGGTCGAAGCACCTTCGTCTATGACAGTGCGATGGATTGGTCTCCCTTTCGACACAACCTGCACCTGGAATGCGAGTTGGTGTGAGAGGTGAGGTTTAGATTTTTCCATATCAAAGATAGCTAGCATGGAATCCTGGGGGTCTATTCCACCAATGGCTGAAAGCAAGGCTTTCCTTTGTGCTGGACAAGTTTGTAATACTTCGAGAGCAAACATAGCTGACGGTGCCTGCGCCAAATCTTCTACAATGTTGTAGTTTTGGGCTGCATGTGCAGAGGTATTATGAGTCGTGCGTCGAAGTGTCCCTTTGGGGGGACGAATCATGGGTTCAGCAGTAGGCCATTCGATATACAAATCTTTGGGCGGCGGTGGATTTGAACTAGTACCAGGTTCTTGAGCATCTATGGTAGGATTTCCGTAAAGCTTGGCTCGAGTTTGAAGTTCAACACTCTCAATGCCATAAATGGCGGATGGTCCTTCGCCGGAAGGATGCGAACCACCATTTTCCCGTTGATGGGGTTGTGGTGGATTGTCAACCATGTGTTGATGTTGTTGCTGCTGATTAGGGAAAGGATTATGAAGAACGACAGGTGTTCACCCAGAATCCTTGTTGGCAATAAAATCGGTGCATTCCTGCAGCCGAGGACATTTGTATGTCAAGTGGTCCTCCGCACAGATCTTGCAAGGAAATTTCATGGGTTTATCCTTCCCTTTGTCATTTTTGGCAGCGTTTTTCTGATTAGGGTTATTCTGATTATCCGACTGCTCTTCCGAAGAAGATGTCTTTTTCTTGTTCTTATTATTTTTCCCGCTAGGTTTTTGTGAGGTTTGCACAGAATTCACCTCAGCGATAGGAAGAGTAGTCGTTTGGTGAGGGGCGGT
Organism: Pinus albicaulis; assembly: GCA_034641835.2. NCBI lineage: Eukaryota > Viridiplantae > Streptophyta > Pinopsida > Pinales > Pinaceae > Pinus > Pinus albicaulis. Next base: position 1,422,583,431 of record CM076575.1, on the reverse strand, counting down.
GGCAGCCGAAGATGGCTGGGAGGTTTGCCCCTGAGACTGCTTTGTGGCCACACCGGAGATTGTGCAAACAAGACCGTCGGCATGTGCTCTGGTTTTCTAAGTGGCTGGAGGATTTGGGTTACCAGGGGCATGGGGGAGTAGATCGTATAGTGTGCCAGATTGTGAATAGATTAAATCCAAATGCTGGGCACGACGAATACATTGATCTTCTGTAACCGCACCAGAAAGGCCAATGTCTTTAGAGATGTGGGGTAAAAGAGACTTGCAAAACCAATTGGCTAAGAGATGATCCGGGATTGGAGATTTGACTAGCCTCCTCCTACGTCTCCATTCATGAATATGATCGGAGATGTGGGTGGCGGTGTCTTGGCACAGTGAGGTTAACAATTCTGTTCCAGTTTCAAATCTAATTGGTAATTGGAAGTTCTTTAGGAACTCTATTGCTAAAGCGCCAAAATTATTGATGGCGGCGTGTGGAAATTCAATGTACCGATTGGTGGCATTGCCTGTAAGGGTGAGGGGAAACAGTCGAAGCCGGACACTATCATCCACCATGGAATTGGATATAGACCATAGATGAAAGGTAGTGATGTGTGCAGCTGGGTCGTCCCCTTGTTTCTCGTCGAACTTCGGGATGTTAGAAGGAATCTTATGCGGTACTGGAGACAAAAGAGAGTTGTGATTGATGGCGTCGTTAGTCAGTTTATGGATATTGGGAATGTCCAAAGCGGCCAGAAATGGAAATTGTGGATTTTCCCCCGAATCTAACCAAGGCAGTATGGGCTGACTACTTAGACCATAAGGTCCACCCATCAATGTGTTACCAGGAGGATAAGTGGGACTTTGATAAAAACTTCCTATATGTGGATGAGTAGGGACATACTGCTGCTGTCCATAGGGCATATTGTATTGCGGGGCAACCGGTTGGTTTCCCCCAGTATAAAAGTGCCCTCCCATTACAGATGGAGGTTGGGGTTGGTTATTCCAAATGGATGCAATAGAGTTACCTGGAGGCATGCTACTACTTGCATAGTTTGGCAACAGCATAGACCCTACACCTATATTTGCACCACTTAAGGGAAAAGTATTGACAATAGGTTGTCCCATTTGTCCTAAGGATTGCAGGGGAAGCGAAATGTTCCCTGCTACCTGCGTGCTGGTAACACTGCCCCCTGGTATAGTGGCCAAGGGGTTTGAACTCAGTAGAGGGTTCCAACCGAAAGGGTTGCTAAAAGGCACCGAAGTAGTCATACTCATGGGAGGAGCTACCGTGGGTCCCAACGTGGTCACGGTAGAAGTAGATGCCGAAGGATTCGGTAAGCTACTGACAGTTGTGATGACCGTAGGGTTGGGAGTAGGTATATGTTGACTACTGGGGTTACCCAGTGATGGCATAGAACTGACCACCGACGGGGAGGATGGTGGCGAACCTGGGATGGTTTCCATTGGCATCAACCCTGTGGATGCTGGTGGTGAAATGGATGTTTGTGCGGCCGAAGACATATCTTAGCATGGTGGAATCTGAATTATCATAGGCCCCAACGGATCAGTGAGCGGAGGATTGTAATGAGGTACAACCTCTTCAGTTAAAGGGTCCTCCGGAAATTTCGGATGATATGAGGCTATGTGACAATCAAGATTATTTAGAGGAGACTGCTCTTCCGTAGAAGGCACGGGTTCACCAAGGTTCAGTTCTTCCTCAATAGTTAGAGGAGGTAGACCTTGCTGTCGTCGAGACAGACGACGTGGGTTGGACGATGCCACGGTGACCTATTTAATTTTAACAAATTTTAATAAATTGTGATGTATTATAAAGTCTCAATGACAATAACCACACACCTAAAAAAGAAAAAAGGACTCTCTAAAATCAATCAGCAAGCAGCCAGAATAGGGTACCCTGTCTGAGTAATACCGTTTGCTGGTGATGAAATCTAGTATCACAATAGTATACAAAGAGGGTTGGTCGAAAGTATAGTTACGGTCACTCTAGAGCTTCGCCCGAACCTCAGACGATAGGTGTAAGCACTCTCGTGAAGATGAGTACCCTCCTAAAGACCGAAGACAGAGTGGGTCCGTCTATTTCAGGTACCAAGACAGACCGTCCCAGTCACCTTGTGTAAGTCCCTAAAAAGTATGGCCACTAAAGATACCTCAAATCACAGACATCATCAGGGGGGTCCACGGTCAAGGACAATGTGCTATATGGGCAGAATACCTAGATCCCCGATCTAGTTTTGACATCCCCGAAGGGAACCCCAATATATAACACACCCACTGGATGCAGTCGAAGGCGGGCTACCTTCTTGTGCACCCAAGTGTTGTCTCGTGCTGAGCTCCGGTAAAGGAACGGTCCCGATAATATGAGTGCAGTAGGATTTCGCTCGTTAATGACTCTAGTTTCAAGTTTTGAGATCTTGGGTGATTTTCTCACTGTTCCTAACCCAAGATCCTAGCCTGAACTACTATTTGTGTGAGCTCAAAAAAGAGTAATGTGATTGATTTTATTATCGCTTGATTCTTAGTGTACTTGATTATTAGTCTTGCGGAGGGGGAGTGGATGTATGAAATGTAATGAGACTCTGACTCAAGAAACCATGCAAAACATGCTCTACATATTCAATTCGATGAAGAGTATTTCTACAAGGAGAGTTTTCTTTTCAACATCCATGCACTAACATTGAAATAACACAGTTTAGCTTTAAAGATTCAGACTTCTATCTACCTCTTCTTAACAGTCTATGAACTGAAAATTTCATAATTAACTTAGCTAGATGCAGAAAAAAAACTAAAAAAAAAATTCTTCTCTAAAAAGTAAATTCTTTTGACACTAACTTTTCAAACAAGAGAAAACAAACAGAAATGACAGCTTAGTAAACAAGCACAGGGATTTAGTCAAGGAGATATACTGATGGCCAAAAAATTCTGCAGCTAAAACACAATCACAGCAGTGAACAACAAGTTTTGGCTGAGTAACGCACTGTCTCTGAGTAAAGACAACGTTAATCTAGAGACTAACGCATTGTATTTAAGTAGAGTCGCCATTATAACACACTAGAAAACCTACAGGGGTAGCGTTAGCCAGGGAAAAATTCTTCAGATGGTCAAACAAAAACAGGATTGAACTCTGCGAGCTTTTGAAATGTCTACTGGGCATAAGTACTGGTCAGAAGGATCTATGAACAGAGGAGAGAAGAAAGGAGGAAAGGAATAGTCCAGAAACTATGGGGAAACTCCCCAACGGAGTCGCCAATTCTGCTATACGGTAAAATGCTTGGGTTTTTGGTTATCGTATATCCCTCTCAGGGCTTTCGGGTGCCCGAGGTAGACAGTAAGATTAGTTGTACAATTCACAAAGATGGCATATACATTTTCATATTAACTTAAAACAACTTGATGGAATGTGATAGAGAATTACCTCTTTGACGATCTTGGGGTCCCTTGGAGAGCACTAGGCAGCGAAACAAGAGTCCTTCTTCACCGGCTCCAAATCTTAGTCCTGAAATCAATCAAAGCACTCGTGTAATTTCTAACACAACATATATCCTATCAATTAAGCCAATATATAATGAACATCTAAATTATACCCATCTGAGCCATTCATATCATGCTATGTAAATATTCAAACAATAATGACAATATTAAGCATCGAATGGACAAAACAAATACAGTTCTATTGATTTTGAAAGAAGGAGGATTACAACCGTCGGTTGTACCAAGCCCTCCTCAGCCTTCCTATCTCTCTATCTCTCAAGTAGTGAAGTCTTAGTCAACAAAATCTCTAGGAACCTCTTTGACTCTTGGCCTTCACACTATTCTCTACTTCACAAGTATTCAGAACGTTAGCAATCCTTTGACCTTCAACTAAGAGCCTTTAGCTCCTTTGTATAGGAGAGGGAGAAAGCTATTGTTGCCTTTCTCTTTCCACTAGTTTGGAATAGAAAAAACTAAGATGTTTCTTTAATCTCTATGCTTTTGCCTCCTTGGGAGTTCAGTATTTTATGGCAGTGACCAATAATGAATTGGTGCTTTGCAGTTTCCTTTGTGGACTCACTCTCTTGTGAGGGAAATCCAGAGATTCGAATCATTCTCCGCGGGTTTTTCCCTTTTCAAACTTAAAACATGGGTAAATCTTCCCTATAGTGTAAATAGAGCATTGCCCTAGCCACTAACACGGCCCATTCACTGATTAGCTACATTATAACGCTCTTGTGTTGTTATAGAGAGGCGTTACCTTGGCAGAAATAGGTTTAATTTAGGTATTTGTACTCCTTCCATATTTTTCTTCTCCTCTGAGCTGATGAGGAGCTATTTTGACCTGTAACAGAAAGGTTGACATCATAGGCCTTCGACCGAAAGACTTTGTATGGTGTTCGACTTCAAATTATCTATTCACACCATGCAGAATGTACTGTAGTACCTTGAGAACCATTATCATTAATGGTGGTTTCTCTCATGTCTGTTAACAAATCACATCATTGGCTAGTAATCAGATGGTGTCTTCCCATGTTCAACTTCAGATCAGATATTCACATGGTTAGACTCATACTTTAAGTGATCGAGTGAACGAGATAGAAGACCCTCGATCTAGTTTCATTCATCCGGGCTGCGATTTTAGGAGAAGTAAAAAATCATCTATACGATGGTCATCTTATCATGGGTCTATATCTGTAGAAATTATATATCTGTATATGAATTTATGATGTTATGATAGTTTATGTGCTGAGTATGGGATATGCCTCCCTCAACAATTCATGTACAAGATGAACATATATCATGATGTAATGTATTGTAATTGATGCAAGTCGTTGTCCACTTCAGTCCCTCCTCATCACGTCATAAAGAAAATCATTTAACATTTCATTTTTGACTTCATGCTTTAGGGGGCAGCTATTACAGGTCAATTTGGGCATCATCCCAAAACACATATCAGTATTCATTAGGGTTTATCATACTCTAAATTGGTTGCTACATGCCCTAAACAAGTCATCATATTGATAGTATTCCTTCATGAAAGTTTCACTACTTAGATGCCAGATGAAGTGCCCTATCAAGCCATCAATGCACCCCTAGAAAACTATAATTTATTTCCAGAGCATCTACTCCCATGCGAGGCTACGTTTCACAGGATCTAGGCCCACTTTGGAGTGCGTTGGTCTACTAGGAGCGAATTGTTCATTGGATTTCGGGAATCTCCCCGACTTCTAGAAGTTGTTCCAATTCTCACCTCATCTGATAGCCTCAAATTTGGAACCCATGAAGTCATTAAACCTCTTATCCTCCTATTCCCATGAACAAGGAAACCTCTTCATCTATTTTTAGGAAAGCTATTCAATGATTCATTTATTTCAAACTACCTTCATCTACTTATAAATAGAGCACGGAACATAGTGCACAAGAGACCAAGAATTTGGGTTAAGTAGAGTTATGTTGATTGGATATCAACTCTTGACGGTGTGCGCATGTACTGTGATGCTACTGGATTGTTGATGCTAGATGTGATGAGGATGGGACTCAAGCTGGATGAGTGATGACGAATCGATCAATTGGTTGTACTTCATAATAAAGACATTTGTTCCTTTCCTAATGCACGTGTCAATGATGTTATATGTGTATTAATAAGTTTAATCGATTCAATTTGTTTAACTTGAATAGATCATATTGCCTTTATGTTGTTTTTTGTCTTCTGTTTGCCATGTCAGGTATCAATCAAGAGAGTTAAGTTGGATTGAGAGTGATGAGAGCGATGAAGGGAGGCTAGGGAAAGCGAACAGATTACAAGTAGGTTTCTCTCCCTTTATCTATTCACATTAAGGAAAATATAAGATATCTTTATTTCCATTTTTCTAAGTGAACCACCCACTTAGGGAAAGCATACTTATTTTTCGGTCTATATTTTTGTAAAACAGACTAATTTGGCGCATATGGTAGTAGATGCCACGGTGGGTACACCTTGGATAAATATGAAACGATCGCAGATGGTAGGCTCTTGGATACTCCGTATAGGATGTGATGGACTCAAGTTCTATTTGAGTTTCGTTCTAATAGGCACTATGATCATCACATATCATCCTTACGAGAAGTGATAATGACATTTTCCCAATGAGTTCAAGAAAGATAAGCCACCTACAATTGAAGGAGATCATAAGAAGCCCAAGATGCATAATTATCGTTACTTTAAATGACACTTTAAGGTGCATACAGATGGCACCAGATATTCTGTTGAGATAACTATATTCAACCTCAAAGGTAAAGAAAATATATGGTGGGAAGATGTGAAGCAGGTTAGAGACATCAGGACATAAGGGTTGAGTTGGCATGAATTCAAGAGACTTTTCATAAATAATTATTTGTTAGAAAGACACTATGACAGCAAAGACAAGAAATTATATTAGTTTAAAATGGGATCGATGACAGATGAGGAGTATACAACTAAGATCATGGAGATATTGAGGTGTGTACCATATCTTAAGGATGAAAATACTAATGTTCATAGGTTTTCTAGTGGATTTCCATTAACATTTACAAATAAAATTGAGTATGATGGGCTTCGGTCACTTGAGGAAGTTATTGGGAAATTAAAGCATTGCTATGAACTATCAAAGTGTAAGACATAATATCAGCAACAGTGGAAAGGGAAATGGAAAGGGGAAGGGAAAGGGAAATTTAAAGGTACACGGTAGCTGAAAAGAAAAAGGCCTCAGAATGAAAAAGAGAAATAAAATGTTGCACCTTACAAGAAGTTCAACGTAGCTACACAGGGACATGGGTCAAAACCTAGAGGGTGGAAGAATATAGGTGATGGTTCCAGATGGTTGGAATGTCGGATATGTGGTAAGGAGAATATCAAGAGAGATTTTCTAAAGTATTAGGGTAGTAGGCCTTAGATATATAGTGCACAGGAGACACATACTATTGGGGATGTTGGGTAGAGCATTCCTCATATATATGTAGTGTTGGATAATAGGCAGTCAGATCATCAGACATCTATCATTGAGACGGATGGTAAGATTTGTGATCAATTTATTTCTATTTTGTTTTAAATTGAATCTAATTATAGTTATGTTAACCCTAACTTGGTGGATAAGTGTTGTTTGAATAAATAAGTACGTGCATAATATTGGCTAGTGCAGCTCGCTACAGGTACCAAGAAGTGAGTTCATCATTGGGTAAGAGCTTGTGCATTCAAGTTGAATGGTATGTCTACATCAACACATTTGAGTGTATTGTCGTTGGGTTCGTATAACATGCTTCTGGATATGGAATGGTTTTATCTTCATACATCCAAAGTGGATTGTTATGACAAAGCCATTGAGTGCTTGGATGACAATGGAGAGTACAGAATCTTAAAAGGTAAGACGAAAGCAACATCAGTTAGGATGGTGATAGCTATGTAGGAAAAGTGTATTTGCAAAAAAGGGTGTGTGTTATTTGTAGTGCGATTTTATAGTGATAAAGGTAAGGAGGATGAGGATGCAGAGATATTGAGCAGGTACTCGATCTTATATAAGTTTCAGGATCTGCTTCTAGCAGAGATATAAGAGTTTCCACCTTATAGAGAAGTATACTTTTCTATTGATTTGGTACCAGGGGAAACACCAACATCAAAGGAACCACAGAGGATGAACACTCTAGATATAGTAGAGTTGAAGTTGCAGTTGAAGGAAATTCTTGACAAAGGATACACTAGGCCAAGTGTATCACCGTGGGGTGCACCGATATAGTTTGTGAAGAATAAGGATGTTACTCTCAGGTTATTCATTGATTACATGCAGTTGAACAAGGTGACCATCAAGAGCATGTATCCATTTCCGAGGATTGATGACTTGTTCCCTCGCCTGGAAGGGAGAAACAATATTTTCGAAGAATGATCCGAGATCAATGATCACGATACCATCAAGTAGGAATCAAGGAGGAGGGAATTTACAAGACTGATTTTTAACCAAGTATGGGAATATTGAGTCTGTGCTAGGTTCCTTTCTGCTTGGACTAATGATCCAACTATTTTTATGTGCTTGATGAATATTGTGTTGTGTCCTTATCTAGAAATTTTTTTGATTGTATTCATTGATGATTTATTGATATATTCTAAGAATGATGAAGAGCATGTCAAACACTTAACATCGATATTGATATTACTAACAGAGCATCAATCGTATACTAAAATGATCTAATGTAGTTTATTTTAGACAAAGGTACATTACTCAGGCTTAATGTCTCAAAGGAAGGCATACGGTTGACTAGGAAAAGATAAGGAGCTCATAGAAATTTGATGGGGTAATTGTTGTGCTCAACTTAGTGTTCCTAAATTGAGGTCATAAATTATCAACCAGGGTCAGTAAACTGCTAAAGTGTGGTGCACTATATGTGCCTAGGTATCTGTTTCTCACTACGTTGTGTTTAGTGTTTTTATGATGTTTTTGGTTTTATGGTTTATGTCAAGAAGGAAAAGAACTAAGTGTTGGTAAAGAGAAGTGAATGGTTACACTAAAACAGAGAAAAACCTATTCTAAACTGTGTATGACACTAAAGAACAGAAAATGCAAAGTTTGATAATGACTCATAGCAAGGAACTAAATCACAACATGAACTCAATAACTCATAACATGTACCCATCCAATTCCTTCATTAGAAATATATTGGAATAGCTTGAGAAAAGGACAAGTTTAGTGTAAATGAGGTTCTACTAAATAAAAAATCATCTTACAATATTACAAAGAATCTCATCCATGGCTAGAATTTTATTGGAACATAATTGGAAAAAGACTATTTGTAACACAATAAGATTTCTACTCTGAATTAACTTGTCATGCTAAGATCAATTCATTCTGCAGCTCAACTTGTCACCACTAAACCTTATTCAAAAGTTAGAGATTTTCTAAAATAGTTTTTGGAAAGAAAGGTTTAATTGTGAAATTGCAAGGGATTGCAGATCAATCAAGGCCTTAAACTGATATCAATAACTTATTCCTGTTCATATGATGATGCATTAATAGAAAGTCAGAACAAGATTAGTTTGTAAACAATGAAGGCCGTGAAGTCTAATTTTGACAGTCAACACAACTTAAAGAACAATGAATGACACTAAACTAGAATGCAATTGATCAGACTTGAAACACAGTGATCACAACTAAACTAAAATTTCATTAACCTAACTTGAAATACAGTGAACTGGAATTGAGCTAGAATACCACTAATCTGACTTGAAATGAAGTGAATTAAAACTGAACTAGAGTGCCATTATCAAACTTGAAATATAGTGACAGAATTAAACTAGAATGACATCTACCTCCGGAGTGCTATGACTAGACTAAAGATGCAACTAATCACTGAAATGTTTCAGCTCTGTCTCATTCGGAATTAGTGGTATTTTGGAATAGTTTGTAGAACAGGACTGGATGCAACATGTTATGTAAATGAGCATGAAAGCATAAAATTCAACAAAACACAACAAAGCTCTAAAACACCACAGCTATGTCTCATCCGAAATTAGTGATATTTTGGAAGAGTTTATAAGATCATGACTAGCTGTAACAACTGATGTAATTGAGCATAAGAACGTAAAAATAACTCCTACAACACTACAGTTACACCTCATTCGACATTAGTGATATTTTGGAAGAGTACATAAGAACGAGACTAAACTGTAGCATCCAATGCAAGTGAATATAAAATGCAAAGTTCAGAAAGTCAATTGAACTAGGAATGAAATGAAACTAAGTTACTTATCTAAATCATATGAAAAAAGCTCCTCAGGTAGCAGAGGCCCTCTACCACCGGAGTAGCATGCAAATATACTCAAGATTGACTCAGCTCGTGCAATAAAATGATGTCTCTTTCATTAAAGGAGAAATTCTTCAAAACAGAGTATTTACGGTCTTCAAAGATCTAGGCAACAAAACAAAATCTAACCAACAGTTTCTCGGTCTCCCGAGTCATACTTATAATGAAATTACATAACTACTCTTGAGAAAAACAGGGATAAGTGTCTTTCCCACTTCTAATCAAATTAAAACTCTTATTAACAGTCTTGTGCTTTACTGCAGACATCTGTAGAGTCCGTGTTTTGATAGGAAACTGCTTCTCCTCTACGTGCATAACCGCTTGGAGACTTTAACTCAGACTTCGTGGGGAGCAAGAGATGATGGGGAAGTGTTGTGGATTTCACCCATATGCCTTTTTCTTTGCAGTGACACCTGGAACCTACGTAAACATGAGGATGGCTGCAGAACAGACGACTGGCTACGGAATGCCTGTATTCTGTAGCCGAGTCTTAGTCAAAAATTACTACACCAACAAAATCATGAAAATATAACAAGTTAGCCATTATATAAATTCTTAAAGAAAATTTAATTAATCTTATTGATCATTTAAGCCTGTAATTGATGAGGGACAAAGAAAATGAAGTAGAATGTGGTGAAAGAGAAGAACATCTTTGAGGCTCAACATACCCCCACTGCAAAGTTTTTGCATGTCCTCATGCAACTACTCCATGTACTCTGAGACCTCTGCTAGGACATCCAACCCTCTTCTTCTGCTTTGTCTGATAGTCAATGGTCTTCTGGGCTTCCTTATGACTAACTTGAATCTTAAATTTGTAAGTGCCCTGATTAGCTTTTTGTTTTTCTTCTTCAATTTTTCATTGGCCTTGTACAATTTTTCCATTTGTAGAGACAGAGTTGAATTCATATCACTTTTTAGTTTCACCTGCTCCCTCAAAATGTCATTCTCATTCTTGATATTCCTATTGAGTACTTCTAACTCATACTTATCTCTTCTTAGCACATCAATTTCAGATTTTGGTGGGCTAGGAGTTCTGTCTCTACTTTCTGAAGCTCTCCTCTCTAATGACTCAATATAATTGTAAATTTGTTGTTGTGCTGGGTCAATTTCTGGAGTTTCTTCATCCTCAATGTTTATGATCCCTGTTTGTCTAACCTCTATTTTCTTTAGTATACCTCTAAGTCTGTGGCTCCGTCTTGGTTGAGATGGCCCTTCTCCTCTGTCTTTGGCATATTTTCTTATTATTCTCTCCTTCTTAAGCTGCTTCTTTATTTGAGCCAATTTCTCGGAAATCATCTCTTCACTGTCCTCTTGAATTGATTTACCAGTTTCAACTTCAATAGCTTTGGAAATTTCCCTTCTCCTGCTTCTTCTTGTAGGTTTTCTTTCATGTGGAGATTCCTTGGGTTCCTCAAAATGGTTTCTCACTAGAAATTTTTCCCAATTGTCTCCCATTTTCCTCAAATGATGTTCAATTAAGATTTTGACTAACCCATGGTGATACAAAGTTGTTTCTAGAAATTGAACCCTTTTTTTGAACATTTGAGGCCATTCTTTTCAGACTATGAAGTATGAAAAAGGGCAAGTTAATTTCCTCATCTAAGAAATGCATCATTAATTGAATATGATAGACATAGAGGGTACCAAATCTGCCTTCACAAGTTATAAATTTTTGTAAAATGAGCAACATGTTCCTCCACTTATTCTTTAATGCCGAGCTAGGAATACCCTTTTGAAAAATGGAAACATCCATACCTGGAGTCTTAAGCATTTGCCTCCATGCTTCGTTATGGAATTCCCTATTTTTGAACCACCTTTCTCCTTGTCTAGGTAATTCCATTGCCTCTGCAATGAAAGCCTCTGTAACAGTGAATTTAATATCTCCTATTTCGACCTCTGCTCCATTGAAGGACCTTGCAAATGTTTTAGTCACCTCTTTGTGAAAACCACGAAATTTCTCCAAAAATTGCAACCAACCAGCCTGCTATAGCATTTCTCTGATTTGTGGATAACCTTCCAAGTACTTGGCTCCAACTGGTTCGGTCCTCACTATGAGACCCATAGCTTCTCTTTTTAACCTTCAAATTACCGCTCCTCTGCTCACGGAAAAAATGGCTGTTAAAAAGATGTTTCTGCCCCAAAGATGTTTCCTCTGTTTTACAGAGCGGAATGGCTAAGTATTGGCTGCAGAAAGGAACGATATGGAGTGGTTATGAAACGAGTGTAATGCAGTGAGGTGATTCATATGATTTGAAAGCTAACACGGAAGAAAAGACCGCGGAGATATTTCGTTAAGCAATTCAAAATCATCATTAAATACTTTGGCCTAGTGACGTGACTGATTAAATCACTTCAGTACTTTAACTGTTAAGTTTTTAAATGATTATCGAATATGGTAAGATGGAAGGGTTTTTTTTCAAAGTTTTTATGATATGGTTGATAGGCATGATCAACACGACTAATTAAAATAACCTTTTTGAATCATATATGACTTAACTATGCTAAAATTTTCATGATTTGTCACCATAATAATTTCATACCTTTGCCTTTCCTTTGATTTTCTTTGTGGTTTTGATATGCCTTGTCCTCAATCATTGATCTTCAGTTCCTCATAACTCCTTTGATTTTGCTTGTTGTTTTGAATATGCAGGATCAATTTGCCGCTAAATCAAACGTTTACTGGATAGTGCCTCCAGGGTCTCTGGCTGCAGAATGTCTTCCTAGCTGCAGAATGTTTGACTGATTGCAGAATGTACCTGTAGAAGTCTTGAAACATGAAATGGAATGGTTTGAAGCATGAATGGAATGATGGAATATTGTATGAAATGAATTAAAAATGGATAATGAAATATGGTGTAATGGAGTATGAGTGAAGTGAATGATGAAATGAAATGAATCACAACTATGAAGTGGAGTGAAAAAGTGGCCTGCAAGTTCTGATGTGTATTCTTCAATTGCAGAAAAGATCAAATTTAAAAATCTGAGATGGAAATGAGGTGGACCATGGAATGAATGAAGTATGGAATGAAGTGGAGTATGGATGAATGGAATGAAATGGAGTATGGATGAATGGAATTAAATGAATCATAAGTGAAATATGGATTTGCACTTATGATCTGGTAATAGCTACTTGCAGAAAAAGAACAAAATGGAAAAGTTAAAGTGTTAGAAAGATTCTGATTTTCACTCTATCTTTTCTGTATAAACATGTTAATCAGTGATTAGTCTTCATGTTTATACTTTTTTTTTTTTTTACAAATATCTAACTTCAGAAAATTCAATTAAGTTGATGAAGAAGAAAAATTCTTCTTCATTAACTTCACATCACTGTTTTCCTGGAATCTTTTGACAAATTCTTCTCTTGAAAGTGGCTTGTGATACAGCTTCAATCTATGACCATTCACAAGAAAAGTGACCTTCTCTTCATCTATTGTCCTGATTTTTATTGCTCCATTATAAAAAATTCTTATAATTTCGTATGGCCCAAGCCAATGTGTTTGGAATTTACCTTGAGAATCCTTGAACTTTGAATCAAACAAGAGAGCCCAGTCATCTTCTTTGAACTTCTTTTCCTTGATATACTTATCATGCCATCTAGTCCTTTGCTGTTGGACTATACTTGTTTTATGAACTGCATCTTGTCTGATCTCATCCAATTCATTAATCTGTTCCAATTTGTGCTTTTGTGCCTCAGTTAGATCAAGTCCTAGCTGAACTGCCATTTTGAAAGTTTGAATCTGGAACTCTATGGGAAACAAAACTTGCTTTCCATAAACAAGTTCATAAGGAGTATGGCCTGTTGTGCTTTTCCATGTAGTTCTATAGGCCCATAAGGCTTCAGGAAGCCTATCTACCCAATCTCTTCTCTAGAACTCTATGGGAAACAAAACTTGCTTTCCATAAACAAGTTCATAAGGAGTATGGCCTGTTGTGCTTTTCCATGTAGTTCTATAGGCCCATAAGGCTTCAGGAAGCCTATCTACCCAATCTCTTCTATGTAAATGAACAATCTTTGTTAGGATCCCTTCAATGACCTTATTAGTAGATTCCACTTATCCATTTGTTTGTGGATGATAGGGAGTAGATTTTCTGTGTCTGATTTTGTACCTCTCCATCATTTGCTCCACTAGCCTTGATGTGAATTGAGCTCCTTGATCTGTAACAATTTCCCTTGGGACACCAAAACGAGTAAAAATATCCTCAAAAAGAAAATTAACTACAGATGCTTCAGTAGCAAAAAGTAATGGCTTGGTCTCTACCCATTTGGTAACATAATCAGTGCAAACTAATATATATCTCTTTTGTCTTGATGGAGGACTAATAGGTCCTACAAAATCCAAAGCCCATTTTTCAAAAGGTTCAATATGTACCTGAGGTTGCAATGGCATCTCACCTGAAGGAGAAGGTTTCCCTACCCTTTGGCAACTGTCACACCTTTTGACATACTCTTTAGCATCTTTAAAAAGAGATGGCCAATAGTATCCTAAATGAAGGACCTTATAAGTTGTCCTTTTATCAGCAAAGTGTCTGCCACAAGGTTCATCATGACATGCCTTGAGGATCTCAGGCATCTCATCTTCTCGAACACATCTCCTAATGATAAAGTCTGGACTTGTTTTGTATAACTCATTAGTAACCCATGAATATTTTGCACTGTCATAAATGATCTTTCTTTTGTCTCTTGCATTCATTATTGAAGGAAATTTCCCTGAAACTAAATAATTAGCAATGTTAGCAAACCAAGGAGTTTGAGTAGAAATTGCAAAAAGATACTCATCAGGGAATTGATCTTCAACTGGAGTATTGTCTTTGATGTTTTGGAGTCTAGATAAGAAATCAGCTACTGTGTTTTGTTTTCCAGGCCTATCTAGAATGGTAATGTTGAATTCTTGTAAAAGTAATAACCATCTTATGACCCTGCCATTAGTAATTGATTTGTTCATTAAATATCTAATTGCAGAGTGATCTATGTGAACAAAAGTTTCATAGCCTGTTATATAGTGTCTGAATTTGTTTATGGCATGAACAACGGCTAAAAATTATTTTTCAGTTACAGTATAGTTTAACTCTGAGGGAGTCAAATTTTTACTGGTATAGTAGATGGAATAAATAATCAGGTCTTTTTGTCCCAATACTGCTCCTAGAGCTGTATCTGAGGCATCTGTTGAAATATGAAAAGGTAACTTCCAGTTAGGTCCCCTTAAAATAGGTGCTTCAGAAATTTTTGTTTTCAGGGTCTCAAAGGCTAACTGGAAATCGGGATTTCACTTGAATTCAAAGTCTTTGGTAAGTAATTTGAAAAGTGGAGATGATATCTTGGTGAAGTTTTCTATAAACCTTCGATAATATCCTGTAAATCCTAGAAAACTCCTAACATCTTTTTGAAAACTTGGAATAGATAAGTTAGAGATGACTTCAACTTTTGACTTATCAACTCTAATCCCATCCCCTGAAATGTGATGTCCCAAAACAATTCCTTCAGTAAACATCATAAAACACTTTTCATGACTTAATGAAAGATTTTCTTTTTTACATCTCTTTAAGACTTTTTCCAAGTTTTCTAAGGCTTCTTCAAATGTGTTTCCATAAACTGTGAAATCATCCATATATACCTCTACACAATCATGTATTAGATCTGAAAAAATTCCTAGTACTGCCCTTTGAAATGTTGCTGGTGCATTACATAATCCAAATGGCAATACTCGGTAAGAATAGGTACCCCAATTACAGGTAAATGTGGTTTTGTCTTGATCTTCCAGTGCTACTTGGATTTGATTATAACCACTAAACCCATCTAAATATGAGAAGTAGTTTTTTCCAGCTAATGTATCTAACACCTAATCTA